>CAUYQV010076608.1:0-25932 GCA_963574575.1 Galagoides demidoff
TTTTTTTTTGTTATTAAATCATATCTGTGTACATTAATGCAGTCATGGGGTATGGTGTGCTGGTTTTATATACAATTTGAAATATTTGCATCAAACTGGTTAACATAGCCTTCATGGCATTTTCTTAGTTATTGTGTTAAGGCATTCATATTCTACATTTCTTAAGTGTCACATGTACCCTTGTGAGATGCGCCGTAGGTGTGGTTTCCTTTTAATGTGATAAGATTCAGTAACGGTCCTTTGCAAGCATGGTGTCCATTCCTCGGCACACTAATTTTCTTTGTAAACTTATGTATCTGTCTGATGAACTCCTCCTGTGATAGCAAACTATTTCTTTCTCTCTCTCCTCCTCCCTCTTTCTCTCTTTCTCCCTCACCCCCTCTTTATCTCCCTCTGTCCCTCTCTCTCTCTTTCTCTCTTTCTCTTTTTTACACAATATATGTCCCATGCTCTTCCTGGTGTACATAATGCACAGTTACTGAGGGAGGGACTAGAAAATCTTAAAACTGCACACGGAATATTTCACTATTACAAAAGAAGTATACAAATAATATTCATTTTTTACAAAATCACAAAATGAAAATTTGGGGGGGGCAGGCTAACAAGGAGTTGAAGTGTTACGTTCGCGTGTAAGAAGCGATATTCCTTTGCTTCCTTTCACCCTTAACAGAGCTATTTATCCTTCCTGCCCAAACGGTCCTTCCATGGGGAATTTTACTGTAGTTCTCTTGCTGTGCTGTTCATCAATTCCTCTCTTACCCTCTCGCATCCCTCGTTTCACTGTTCATAGATTTTTAATCTTTTATCCTGCACTGATACTCCAGGATTTGACTGAATATGAGCTTCAAAATTAAAAATGAAAGTGAGTTTTTCTGGCATATCAAAATAAGATATCGAAATGGCTATAGGGCCCCACATATCTTTGTGTAGCCACAATGTTGCTTTACTTTTTTTCCTGCACAGAATGGAGTGTCCTTTCTTACTGGAAAGTGAGCTGTACCCCATGACATTAAGTCTTATTAGTATAATGTACTTTACCTGTGATAACTCCAAAGGACCAAGAGAGACTGTAATTGAACTACAATATAACTTTTACCGACATCCTTTCACCTTGGGAAGTCAAGCTGTGTGACTGTCATTTATGTTGAGTACAGGTACGACGCAAGGCACATACACCCCGCATGACTGAGACGGACCCCATCAATCTGATCTGGATGCAATCTGACTGTCATAATGGTGGTTCTGAATAAAAATCAGAAAATAAAATAGACACATGCATAACTTTGTTCATAAGAAGTCATAAAGCTTCCAACATCTAAATTAAGGAAAAAGTGAAGGTGGGGTGGAGAGGTGCACCAGGGGCCCCCACAGGCCAACATTGCCCTTGGACTGTCTCAACGTCTGTGAGCCATGTACCCTGGACAGAAAAGTTATTTAGTGTCTATGTGTGTTTATGTCACGATGTCCACAAACTTAGTCAGCATTTTCCATTTGAAAAATAACATCCTGTGAATTATAATATTTAGTTATCGTAGGAAAGGGGAGAATATTAGAACAATTAAGAATATTATAATATATCTCTTTATAATTCCCAGTAACACAATTTTTAAAACTCTTATCATTCAGAGGGATTCGGGATAAAGAGCATCTTGTAAATGAGATCCGATGATAAGAAAATGGTTAGTAGTGAAGCAATATCAGAACACTCGGGAAGCTTGTGATACCCAGAGCTGGAGCCGGTAACTGGTGCATGTCGCTGTCAACCCCATTACCCCAGCTGGACGACAGTTGTTCATGCTTTCTACAGCTGTCTGGATCGTCAGAGCACCTGTTACCTGTAAAGGAGTATTGAAAGAGACCCGCCTCCTGTAGTCTACCCAAGAGTCCTCTTAAAGAATGAGAACAAGGAAATAACACAGCAACAGGAGGAGAACAGACACGAACTAATGTCTGAGGTTAATCGAGGGAACATTGGTAATTCGTGAGGATAAATGTTTTGATTTCTCAAACTTGCCTCTCCCAAACTATTAAGGTGATTTCTGTAATCTCTCTCTAACTTGATGTGAAGAAAAAAAATCTTCAGCAAATGTGTAATTAATTGTGATCTGGGACTCTTAGGTCAATAGTTTGTTTCAATTATTGACAGTTGTCTTGATAACTCTTAAAACTTACCAAAGGCATTTGTTTTTAAGTTTCCCTATAGCAATAGAACTATCTTTGCAAAACCATTTTTTGTAATTTGAGACTTTGAAAATATTTGTCATTGCTTTAGTTAAATTTTAAACCATTGAATAGATGATTGCAATCTGCTGAAAATACATTGATGATTGTTTACCTGTTGTGAAACTCCGTTTTGAAGAGCCTGAAATGGCTCAGTGTAACCGTTAATGGTATTTCTTTTACTTCCTTATACTGCATAGATATTAAATTGGTTTAAATGATGCTGGTAAAGTTAAAAACAATGTGTCTAACTTAGAGAATTTTTTGTTTTGTGTACCCTGTAGTTTTAGGTGAATCAGATTTCCTTAGGTCTTTTCTTTTTTTTTTTTTTTTTTTCAGTTTTTGGCTGGGGCCAGGTTTCAACCTGCCACCTCCGGCATATGGGGCCAACGCCCTACTCCTTTGAGCCACAAGCACCACCCCTTTTCTTTCCATTTTTAAATCTTTCTTAGAAGTAGTAAAAAAGTGTATCTGTCACTTCATGCAAAAGCATTAATTCTGATTGCTCTAATAATGTTAGTATCTAAGAGTGTTTTATCAAAGTTTTCAATGGGTGCATCACCTCTAATAACCTCTTCAGTTCTGTTTATAAAGCATGATACCACAAAACGATAAAAAGTGTTTTTCCTATAATATAGATAAATGAAAATGTATGAGGTTTAAAATATAATTTGTGTGGCAGCCATGCATGAGAGCACTCATCTGGACAGGAGTCTTTGGTAAAGATTCTGGGACGGTCCTTCTACATCCCCCACCTGGCAGCCCTGGGCAAAACCATCAGTCAACAGTGCATCACCTACAACCAGTTCAAAACATGCCAAGGACTAACAGTATCCCCAGGAATCCAGTTGTATGGAGCAACGCCCTTCGAGGACTTCCAGGGAGATTTTACTGAAATGCCCAGGTGTAAAGAGAACAAGTACTTGTTGGTGATGGTCTGCACATACTTGGAATAAGTAAAAGCCTTCCCCACCAGGATAAAGAGGATTCCTGAAATGGTAAAAGTATTTATTGCCCAGAGAAATCTTTCGTTGCCACTCTGGTTTAAATTTGACGATAGGCTAGCCTTCATGACAGAAATAGTGCAAATAAATAGCTAATGCTTTGGGTGTCACCTGGAAATTATATGTAACTGATAAACCTCAAAACTTGAACAGGGTAAAATGCATGAACAGGACCATAAGAGTAGGGCTTAGTAAACTCTGCCAGGAAGCAAAGCTTCATTGGCTATAGGACTTGCCACTGGTATTGTTCAAAGAGGTCTCTATCAACCCTCTACAATTCAGCCGGGACTCCTAAAAGAACTAAAAGAGACTGAATTAAACAGTTAGAAGCCTGTAGGAAAAGTAACAGGAAAATCTCCCCTGGGGTAATTAACCCTATTTTGTTTGGTCTTTTGTGTCTGTACATCCTTTTTCTCTGGAGGATCAAAGGAACCAAATCTAGGTCAAAAATCAGAACCCTGTCCCCCTCGAGCCAAGGTGGAAAGGACTTTATACCATCATCCTGACCACATGCACGGCAGCGAAGGTGAAAGAAATCCTCTGAAGTCATCACAGCTGGCTGAGTAGAGCTTCACTGCCCCTCTGGGAAGTAAACGCAACGTTTAAGATGGCCAACATGGCCTGCTCCAGGCACCTATAGGGGAGCTCGCTGGTCAACACAAGGCTGAAGCCTGAGGAAATTCCTCGAGGGACTTGTCTTAATTAAACTTTGAATGTTGAGAAAAGGGAAAAAGGGATGTAACACAGGGAAAGATAAAAACTCATATGTATATTAGCCCCCCACCACGGTACTATTAAGGCCTGAGTGGACAACCCAAGAAGAGTCACAGGCCCTAAAATCTAAATGCTGAAAAGTAATTAATATCGGCACCTGCAAAGGCAAGCTGATGTTTAGACCCCAATTAAGATATATTAGAGTCTCAAAAGGGGGAAATAAGAGAGGATACCCGAGAAGGGTAAAGTCTAGGAGAACAGGTCTCAAGGAGACTAGGAGAACAGGTGTTGTGGTGTGTGTCTATAGTCCCAGGTACTTGGGAGGCTGAGCAAGAGAATCACTTAATCCCAAGAGTTAGAGGTTGATGTGAGCTGTGATGTCACAGCACTCTACCCAGTGTGACAGCTTCAGACTGTGTCTCAAAAAAAATTATATTTGTGTTTACCTGGTGACTAACAATGTTAAGAAGTATTTTTTCACATGATTATTGGACTTCTGTGTATTATCCTTATGAAGTGCCTATCCAAGCAATTTTAATTTTTTTCTTATTTTATTTCTTTTATTTTCTTCTTAAAATGTATTTGTAGGATTTCTCTTTTATTTTGTAAAATTCCTTTATATATTCTTTTGCATATTGGCTTTTTGTCATACATATATTTTACAAATTGTTTCATCCATTTTCTCAACGTCTTCCAATGAACACACTATTTAATTTCAAGGATATCCAATTTACATATATTTAGGTAACTATTGCCTTTTGTATTCTGCCTAAGAATTCTTACGTACTATTTGGGTCCTCCAAAAATGCATATTTTGAAGTTTTAAACCCCAATGTATTATATAGGTAGGGTCTCTGGAGAATATTAAATCATAAAGATGGAGACCTCATGAATGAGATTAAAGCCCTTGCAATAGAGTTCCAAGAGTTCTTCTCATTCTCTTTTCACCATTCGAGGAAGAAGGTGGCAGTTTGCAATCTGAAATAAGGCCCTCACCAGAATCTAACCATGCTACACTCTTATCTAGGGTATCCTGGCATCAGAATTGTGCAAAATAAATTTCTATTGTTCATAAGCCACCCAATTTACAGTACTGTGATGTAGCAGCCTGAGCTTAGTTGGACATCTATGTAGTCCTTATTTTGCTTTTCTTTTTAAAAGGTAACTTTGATGGATATAGTAGTCTTTCTTGACAGTTTTTGAAAGCTTTGGTTATATTATTCAGCTCTCTTCTGACCTCATTTTCTTCTAAGAAGTCATCTCTTATTATTATTCAGTTTCCTTTGCAATATTTAGTGACCAGACGTTGTTATTAAAGGTATTGATCCAATCCAACATTAGAGAAAATTCTAAGGGGATTCGTTTTTGGAAGAGATAATTTTATTTTCTAGGGTGAAAACGGGTCTCACAGATAAGTTTTCCTTTTGCAATTTTAAACTTATACAAAATTATTATCCACAAAAGAAATGGTTCCATTGTGTTCTTATAGGAAGAGATTGCAAGTAAAAAAATCCCAGCCTTTTATCTTAGAACCATTTTGTTGACTCTGATTTATTTTATTTCACATTTGGTTCATCTTTTATTTAACTGACTCACTTTTCTCTATACTGCTTCTGCCATCATCTTGGGTTTTCTGTCTCCAAAAGCACAAAGCAACTCTGAACTGGATTTTCTGATCTGTATTTTTCCTTATGTCTATAACTGTCTCCAACACTACAGTCAGAGTTATCTCAGTGTTGGGGTTCCTGGGGTCCTTGGCTGAGCTGAGGGCTGATCAGGGAGACAGTGCTGAAAGACCAAGGAGACTTCGCACCAACTTAACACATAAAGTCTGAGAAGTCTGGAGAGGCTTACGCTGTCCCATGCCCTGAGTGGTGGACTGAGGCAGTACAGCACCTCTCCAATCTCTCAAGGGTCTTTTATTGTGCTCAAATGGAATATCTATAAAAAGGTTTTATGGCATATATGTGGAAAAGGAGAGAGAAAAAGCAGGTTTATCCCCTACAGGGAAGCTGATCAGGAGTCCAAAGTTCTTAACTGCCTCTTCTGCTGATTTCCCAGGCAGGCATTATCGTGTTCAAGTTCTCCTGAATAGGCTGCCTCCAGGTCCCTATCCTCCTAGGTGGGCTTGGGAGTCTTCTGTGGTCTGGAAGGAGATTCAGGGATGGCCCTTGTACTTTACTCAGAATTGGAGGGCCAGTGGAGAGCTCAGCCTATCTCCCTCCCACATCTCAGTGCTATGCAAATGTACATTTTTTCAGCTTGGAAAGTTTTAATGACTTTCTATTGCCTTTGCTGCAAAAATAAAACACATTTATCTATTTGAGAGACCCCAATGTCTGTCTGATCCATGTTCATTTTAATTTCTTATATCTCAGTTTTTTTTTCTTTTTATATTCTATGCCCTAGCTATTCTAAACTCCTTTTCTTTATTGAAGAACATATATTCATTCTTATCTCTGATGTTGTATATAAATTTCTCCTGCATGGAACTAAAGCTCACTTCTCTTTTCTCCAACTGTCTCTACTTCATGTCTTATATTACCTCCTTCCTCACTGTTTCTGAGAGAGTTTTCATCTATACTACCTAACATAGGCACTTAGTGATATGTAATTTTCTTAATAAAAGTTTTTTTCTCTGACAGTAGCACCCATTGTTCCTTTGAACTCTGTTGTTTTCATCAGTGATGATGGCAAATAAAACAATATTAATAATTTTTTGAATAACACTCCCAGAGATTGGACTGCATCCTAAAAATAAATTATATATGAAAAATTGTAAAACTAATGCATAGCTGAAAATATATGCTTATGAAATTCTAATGACACAATTTGAAGATTTACAATTTATCTGTAAATTTAGCAATTTAGTCGGATTTAGCAAAACACTATTTATAAAGAACGTTTGGATCAAGACTCTAAATTGGTTTTATGTACCTCAAAAACTCAAGACCAAATTTTAATTTAAGTTATATTTTCATTTAGAAGGTATAAATGTGTATAAAGGAAAATACAGCAAATTTTCATTTTGTCCTTTATGAGAAGAACATTACTATAATAGTAAAAGTTTTATTAGGTAGCCAATAGAAAATGAGGTAATTTTATGTATGCGTATGTATATATATATATGTGTGTGTAAGTATATATATAATATGTATTTGATTGAATGCAGTTTTCAGAATGTGTAAAACTGTTTTTGAGTATCAGAATTTTTTTATTTACATTATGAGTAATTTTATTAATTTCTCAATTTTTACCACTTTTTTTCCCTATGACAGTCTATGAGTTTTTTCTTGACTAGCTAGGATAATTGTACATTTTATATACTGGTAATTTTATTTAAAACAAAATCAGTGAGGTCATATTCAATGAAATGCTTACAGGACAAAATTGTTGAGTAAATTTATCTTTTCAGTTGCATTTGGAATGTGAAAGTAAAAAAAAAAACTTATGTTTAGAAATAAATCTTTTAGAGTTATTAATTTATCTATTCAGTTTTGTAGCAACAAATAAGGTAGAGAGTCAATAATTTCTTACATTCATTGAAATAATGCCAATTATTTGGTGGTGGAGATATAAATCAATAAAAACACAGTGTTTTTAAAATAGTTATTTTGTGAATAAATTTATTTTATTTTATCTTAAAAGCATCAAAATAAAGTATAAGAATAATTATCATATGCTTTTATATTAATTTATTTAGAAGAAAATAGTGTTTTTTTATGGTTAGGAAAAATATTAACATGATAGCTTATTTCTCTTTTCAAGACATTTATTAATTCCAAAATAGCTTCCTCCCTCCTAGTAATATTTTTTCTGCTGTGTTAAAAATCTTGATTAATGATATCTTTATTCAAATCTAACTAATTAGACTTCTTTCCTCTCTTTTCCATAATTCAATAAATATTTGAATATTTTTATTCTACCCTTGAAGTCTCATATTAATCCCTTTTTTTACATCTCTGCTCTCACTACTTCTATACAATTCTCTTGATTTCTCCTTAACTTTTGTGATAAATATCCTGCCAAGACTCCATTGTCTCACGATATTGTCAGGGTTACGTTTCAAACCTTGTCACTTTCCCTCTGATAACCATGAATGACTTCCTGTCACATCAGGATAAAGTCTAATCCTTTTAACACAGCCTGAGATGATAATCTATATTAGACTGTTGTGTAATCCCTTCAAAGTATGCTGATCAAGTTGTTTGTTTATTCTAAAAGAGGCTTTTCATTAAAAAGCCATGTAGATCGATTTGTATAGAACAGACAAAAACTAAGGCCTGTACTTCCTTCCTTCATTCCCTTGCGTGTCTTTTAACCTTTGGTTTTAAGGTGGGGTAATTTCACAATCTAGATTTTTGCTTTAAGATATATATGATAGCAGATGTAAAATTAGGCAATTCTTAGACCACACCTTGACTGCTACTAGCAGATGTAAAATTAGGGAATTCTTAAACCACACCTTGACTGCTACAAGCTTATCTTTAATTTCTTTTTCCAAAAGCAAAAGGCTACTTTTGGTCACTCTAAATGCCTCCATGAACACGAGGTTTGTACGGCCACTGGATTCAGTCTTCCCCGTGTGTGTGTGTGTGTGTGTGTGTGTGTGTGTGTGTATTTCTGAATTTGTAACTTATTTGTCACTAGTGCATGCACACAAGAGGTGGAGCTTATTTACTGCAGATGTGTTTACTCGTTTTTTACTGAGGCTGCTACTTTTTATACAAGGCTTTATTTCTTATGTGTCCAACTCATCTGCATAATGAGACAATCTTATGGAAACTTGGAAATGGACTACCCTTGTAGTTGACACTAGCTAAAAAGATTGAGGATCTAAGTTTTCTGTTCTAAGATTCATGTGTATGATAGAAAAATGATTTGTCTCTTATTTCAAGTCCATTTTTCCACAGAAATGAATGTAAAATATGTGTGAGAAAGTGAGAAAAGGGGGGATGCCCAGAGTTCATATATCATACATTATTGCATATTTTTTATTCAAAATTTTTATGTCATTAAAAATGCCCATTTTTTTCAAAGATAATCTCCAATATAGTTGTGATTGGCCTCATTTACAGTGTATTATCTGAATTCCATTCTAAATTTTATAGATTTGGGAGGATGTTTATTTTTCAGCTTTAGGACTATGAATCGTTTTAGAAATAAAATGTTTACAGTGTGGAAAGAAAATTTTAAATAATGCAATCACAGATAATTTTTAAAATAAGTTTTAGATTTCCATTATTTCAGGTTTTGCAAAAAACTGAAGATATATAGTAGATCTATAAACATTCTTTATAAAGTGCTGTGCTAGGTAATTCTCCACAGAGAGCAGCCAGAAGTTCCCTTCTCTACGTACTCACATGCGAGATATTTGAACAAGAAACGTGATGTTTGCAATTATCCTACATCCAGAATGAACTTGCTTTGACTGTTGCAAGAGGTAGAAGTGTCAGTGTGACTGTTCTTTACTTGTATCCAGGACATCTGGTGGCTTCCATTGGAAGATTTTCATGACTAGAAGAAAGATTTTACAGAAGAAAATTGAAGGTCACAGCCAGCTTCAATTCCCAGTCATGGGAAGGATACCTTAGTTCCCATTCTTTAATTTCTACTTAAGTTTTTAAATTACGTTTGAAGCCACTCGACCATTATTTCCTTAGCTTATCCCATGGAATTAGTCCTTCCTTCCTCTATCCTCACTCTTTGTTCAAGGATAAAAATTATCACATTCTTATGGTTTTTTCCTTTTTTTCCCAAGTACAGCCCTGGCTAAGGAGTAAGGCCTTTTGTCTTCTATATTCTATCCCAAAAATAAAGAAACTACTTCATAAAACTTTTTGAAGAGATTTATTTTTCCTTTTTTCTGGCTGCCTCTCAGTGCACAAAATTTATAAAAGCAGTGTACACATGAGGCTCTCCACTAATACTAGAAAAACTAATAACGCCCCATGATACACATGGGTGAGAAATGGCTGAAACACAGCATTCAAAAGAAAAAAATTTCATTGATTATTTTACTAATTCTCCTCTGGAGGTAACAATGGTATCAGTTTCCCAACTCCCTATCAACAAATTAAAGTATATAAAAGTGTTTGTACATTTTAATAACATGTATCCTTTTCACAAATTTTAGAAAACAAAGCAGATAATTACATACCTGTCTTTACTGCCTCCCTTAGAGGTTTATTGGTCTTACTATTTGATACTGCTACTTAGTTACTGGAATAACAATAAGATATACATAATCATGTCCGTTCGATGCAGGTAGGTGATTAATAAGCAAGTATATTTTAGTATCAAGCAGGATAACATAGTTTATATATATATAATATGTTTGCAATATATAAATATGTATATTATATAGAAAGTATTTTTTAAACATTAAAGGAAACATCTTAGAAAAACATAGTGTTATTACATTTATTATACCTATTTTTCCATAGGAGCTGCTGAGTTGAAATTTTCATAAGACAAAAATTTGATAGTAACATGCAGAAAAGAAAAATAACTACTTTTAGGTGTAGACTGGATGGAACACAGTGGTAAATTGTGCAGACCAAGGGGCGGCCTAGGTTATGGGTGTACTGAAGTACCCTGTGCAGGTGTGTATACCTAGTGGGCAGAACATCACTCAGAGTAAACGCTCAACTCTTATTATCTGCATACACCTGAGCTCTAGACCCACTTTTTCCTTCTTATCTCCTATTTAACTATTTCTTAACTAATCTTAGAAATCATATGACACTTTAAATTTTATATCTAATATATTCGTGTTGCTAGTCATGTCAGCATTTTTGTGGGATGAAATTGCATGGCAATTTTAAAGGCAAAGTTTTGGCCTTTCAGATTCTATTACCTCAGACTTTTCTAGTTTCAAGCCTGGAACTGGCATTTTAGACTAGCTCCCTCAATGATTATACACAGTGAAATTTCATAATAATTTTTTGTAGACTCTATAGAGAAGAAGAAATTATCAAGTTACTTGACAATCCTTATGTGACATAAAAAAAATATGAAACTTTTAAGGATGAAAATTTAAAAAATAGAATTTGATAAGAATAAAGGGAAAATTGATGTGTTTGTATCATTTTCCATATTGTAAGGCTGTCAGACCCATCTACTGTTCTTTTAAGGGCTTTGTTATGTTTCTGAAATAATTGTGAGGAAGAGTTACAGATTCTTTACAGACCCTGGTTAATACTAAATAATCAAAATTTAGTGAAAAAATTATATGAAGTCTTGATCTACTAAACTTACTAAAAATTAGGGCTCTTTGTTTTATTTATTTATGTTTTTTAATTTGCTGACTTATTTTCCATAAGATGTCCCAAAATTTCCTTGTTGAAGGTTTTTTTTTTAAGTAATTAAAATTACATCAGTAATACTACTGGCAAATTCTCTTAACAAATTTATCTTTTATATCTTTTTACATTTGAAGCAGGAACAGTTTCATATGTTTTTCAGTATCTGTCTTAAAAGTGCCCCTTCCATATCATTTTTTACACTGCTTTATCTGATTTCATCAAACAGTATTTGACATTTTAATTCATAGTTTCTAAATGAAATATTGTTTCCAACTTACTCAAATAATGTCACACCAGTCAGGGACCTGGCAAGGTTAAGAGTTATAGTCAAGATTACGGGAACCCATAAGGACCAGTGAAAGATCTTGGGATCAGGGACATCAAATGCTCTTTCCAGGGTTCCTCCCGCTGTCCCATAGCCTGGGTGGCACAGGGCTGGTGTAAGCCTTCCTATTGACAGAGGGCTTCTCCCAGGAAACATGGCCAGAAAAGAGGAGCAGGGAAGGATAATCGGGACATGTTTCTACTCCGCCTCCTTTCTCTTGCTGACATCATCCCTGTGCCTCCTATTGGTCAAGATCAACCAGACACAAGAGGGGAAGAGGGGGCCTAATAATAAAGTTACTAGAGGGGAACCTTCAATGGCACAGAGCAGATGAGGGATTATGGCAGATAGATTTAGAGAGAACGAAAAAACACTGTTCTTATCCTTTATTTAGACAGAAAAAAAAATCAGGTCAATAACTCAGGGGAAATACAAAAATCTAATCAGCCTTAGCATCCTTGCATCATGATATTAAATAATTCCTCAGTAAACTTCATGTGTGGAAGCAAAAGAACCAGGACTGTCAATAAATAATTAGATTGAGATTCCCACTTCTGTCTTCCTCTTGAAGCCCAAGGCGGTAATCGCAGAGCCCTGCTGGCAGCAAGTCACGCTCCTCCTCCTCTCAGCTCTTGGCATGGAGATGTCCTCCATGGTTTGCTTCCTTGGGCAGTACCAGAGGCAGCCCAGAGAGTTCTAAGTTCTAAGTGTACCCTTGCTGGCCTCCATTTGTCTCCTTTTAATCAAATTCATCATTCAGGCCAGGACTTGGACGATTTTTTCCTCTAACTCATGAGTTAAATGGAACCTTCACTAATTCAAGAGCTGTGAGAAAGAGGATGTGTCAGCTTGAGAGTTGTCAGAGGTCACACCTGGAATGACATCTGTGATTACTGTCAGCACCTGAGTAAGATAATGATAAACCATAGTTACTCTGTGAGACCCATCTGATTTTTGCACTGGCCAGGTAGGAACATTAAATGGGGATGTGATAGGAATTATCACCCTCCATCATTGACAGTCTCGATTGTGTAACTAACACCAGCAATTTTTTTTTTTTTTGTCTGCTGTATGTGTTTTTGTTTTGTTGAGCAGGGGAGGCATTTCTGCTTGGCCCTACACTATTTTTGTGAGCATATATATGTGCATATATATACTTTTAGATATACTATATATACGTATGGACATATGTATTATATGTGTATATGCTAAAGCACTGTGGACTTTGGAACTGAGGAAATAACTACAGCTTACATCAATATTTGACAGTCTCGCCCCCACTGTAGTGCTGAGCCTAAATCTCTATCTCTCATCTGAATTATTTTTCCCACTGTAGCTGAAAGACCATAATATCATTTTAGTTCTCCAGGAAATAGTACATAGCATCAGTTCCGATGCTGAATGAGTATGGATATTACCTTTTTAAGAGTGAAGAGAAAACTTGGTATATAGCCATTACTACTCTTTGGGATAGTTTAGACTAAAAGAAAGAATTAGAGGGCGTGTTTAGTGTTTGTAGGGCAGAAACCTGGCCTTCCCATTTAGGAACTCTGTGTCTGTGAACCTTTAGAGTATGACTGGAACCAGGTATTCTACCAGTTATGCCCCTCACAAGACACATACGGTGCCCCTAGAGGTGTTAGGTGAAGATAATTTCCTACGGGGACCACAACCATATGCCAACAAATGTAAGAAAACCAATGGTGGATGATGAGGCAGTCAGGGTCTAGCAGGGGCAAGAATCACTATTACCCAGACCCAGGGACCAAAGGTGAAGAGTAATTTCAGAAGCAGGTGGTCCCGGGAGTAGTTTCCATGAGGAGACAGAGAGTCTGGGTGCGAAAGTGCACTCTGGGTGCTGAGTGCTGGGTAGCAGCTAACTTCTCTGTCTCCGTCCCTCCACTTCTCTGCTGCTGCCTCCATCTGTGAACTTCAACCAAAGGCAGAGGTAAAAAACCCCATGAGGGATCAGACTCCGGGGTAGCAAAAAAAGCAGAGAATGGCAGGGACTGAGTAGAGGATGGATCTGGAGGAGCAAAGCCAATGAGAGGAGCAGAAGTGGACCAGTAACACGTCCCACCCTCCCGAATGTGAGACTGAGGCTGCGTTTTAGTCCAAGGCATGCTGTGCTCTAACAGACTGTATGATTCACAGAATCCCTGAACACGTGGGAAAACATTTATTCAAATCACTGAGAAACTTTCCAAGTGTGGGCGACAATGTACATTTTCTTCTTCAACAACAACAAAAAAAAAAAGAAAGAAAGAAAAGAAATGCTTAATGCTGCCTGCACAGCTACATTCTGTATGTAATTTAATTCTATTAATTTTAACAAAAATTCGTCAAGGTTGTCGCTGATATCCACAAGATTGCCACTGATATCCCAGAAAAAAATTATAGTTCACTACATAGATTTATTTTATTTATTTATTTATCCATTTTTGAGACAGAGTCTTACTCTGTTGCCTTGGGTAGAGTGCGTGGCATCATAGCTCACAGCAACCTCAAACTCTTGGGCTCAAAGCAATTCTCTTGCCTCAGGTTCCCAACTAGCAGGACAATAGTCACCCACCATTTGCTTGGTTATTTTTAGAGCTAGGGTCTCACTCTTGCTCAGGTTGGTCTTGAACTTTTGAGCTCAGGCAATCCACCCACCTTGGCCTCCCAGAGATCACAGGCATGAGACACCAGGCCCAGCTATCGATTTATTTTTGATAATCACATGTTCCCAGTTAAAAAAAAAAAAAAGAAAGGTACAGGCATTTCAATTATTTTAATTTTTAAATAGAATCTAGTAGCATAATAATTTTATTGTAAGAAGTTCAATGTCCTTACTCAGAACTATCTATTTTTTGACACTATATCCCATTGTACTTTTTTTGCTCTGTATAATTTTAATAAATATTCTTTAGTACATTTAAAAAACAATCTAAACTATCATTCCATATATTAAAAACCTCAGATAATTTATAATGTAGAAGGTCTCTAGTGCCATTGAGGTAAGCTGGCATGCAGAATTGTGTCGAGTATATTTAAGATAGTGATAGAGATTTACATTGCCCAGTAGAGGCGCGGTCTGTGGGAGTGATTACGGAGCAAAGGGGTGTGAAGAGAAACTACAGATCTGGTGTACACAGTGGTTCATGATATGACTCAAAAGTAAGAAGAAACTTATACATCACCCCTTTCCTTCTCAACATAAGTGTTAGCAGACTTTATTGATGCCTGTGATAACATCATCTAAATATACGAGCAAAATTCCCACAGGTGAAACAAGGGGGGCCTACAAAACGCCTTTCACTGTATTGGTCCAATAATCCCAATTGAATGATTATTTTTGAACCTTTCAGTCTTTTGAAACAGTAACTGTTTATTTGAGATCCATAAGCTGGAAAAGTGGAGCCCAGTGAGAACGTCAGCAGTTTCAGTTTTGGGGTCACTCCCTGAGCACTTAGGTATCGTTTCTTTTGAGAGGAGTGGCCCTGACTTTTCCACCAGAATTGCTCACACATCCATGGAATCGCTTGTTTATACACATTTTAAAAGCTTTTTTATAAGTTCATTCATTTTTAAAAGAAAAATTATGTATCACACAATATATATATAGATTTATAATATTTATTCATCTAAAACTCTGTGTGTCTAAGCTTAAATGTGGGAATCTCTACTCCTGCTTAAAAAGGGAACTTTGACAACTCATCTACTTTCCTATCATTCATCCTTTTCTAAACTCACCAGAACATGGCTCAAGAGTTACCTTTAATATAATTCTATTATCACTTCAGTCAAAGAAGTTGTGTCTGTGATGTCCAGTGTTTTGGAGAACATGAAGAAGAATGAGGGAGTGGCAGGACTCAGTTTGTATTGAAGGATGTGCCTTTGAAGTTGCACACCTCACTGTGTTTAAGTACTATTGATCCGAATTTAACCACATGGTCACGGATAACTAGGAGGGAGACTAGGAGTTCTTGTCCCCAGCTTGAAGACAAGGTGCCCTGCTAAAGCTCAGAGTGAAGCAACGGGAGGAGGAATAAATAGTTGGGAACACTAAAAACTCCCAAGCACACTCCACGTTGCTGACAAGAAGTTATTGTTCATATATAAACCTTCTGCACAGCTAAGGGGACCACAGCTAAAGCAAGCGGACAGCCTTCGGAATGGGAGAAGATATTTACACGCTATTAACATGATGAAGTGATGAGCTGATCACTAGAATCTACAGAGAACTCCAATTGATCCACAAGAAAAGAGAAAACCTGGCTGGGCGCCGGTGGCTCACACCTGTAATCTAGCACTCTGTGAGGCTGGGGCTAGTGGGTTGTTTCAGCTTAAAAGTTCAAGACCAGATTGAACAAGAGTGAGACTCTGTCTCTACTGAAAATAGCAAAATTGTCCAGGCATTGTGGTTGGTGCCTGTAGTCTCATTACTCAGAGAGTTGAGGCAAGAGGATCACTTTAGCCCAGGAATTTGAAGATGCTGTGAGCTACGACAGCAAGGCACTCTAGTCAAGACGACAGAGTGAGACTCTGTCTAGAAAAAGAAGGAAGGAAGGAAGGGAGGGAGGAAGGGAGTGAGGGAGGGAAAGAGGGGCAAACAACCATATTTATAAGTGGGTAACAGATTTGAACAGAAGCTTGTCTGAAGATGAAAGAAGAATGGCCGATTAGCATAAGAAAAAATGTACATTATCCCCAATCATCAGAGAAATGCAAATCAAAACCACTTTGAGAAATTGCCTAACTCCACTGAGATAAGCCCCACATCACAAAATCCCAGCTCTCCAGATGCTAGTGTGGATGTTGAGAGAAGGGAATACTTTTCCACTGTTGTTGGGATTACAGACTAATCCAGATGCTGTGGAAAGAGGTATGGAGACTTTGCAAAGAACTAAAAGATGACCTTCCATTTGATCCTGCAAGCCCACTACTGATTCAAGCCAGAACCAGAAGTGAAAACCTCAAATCCATT
The DNA here is from genome assembly GCA_963574575.1 of Galagoides demidoff. Lineage (NCBI taxonomy): Eukaryota > Metazoa > Chordata > Mammalia > Primates > Galagidae > Galagoides > Galagoides demidoff. Next base: position 16,540 of record CAUYQV010076608.1, read on the forward strand.
CAAGGTAGGGGGAAGGGGAATGAGGAAGCAGGGAGGGGGCGGAGGGAGGAGGATGGGGGTCAGGGTGTACGGCACACTTCTTGGGGTCAGGACACTTTACCTAACAAACGCAAACAGTGTAACCTCATTCTTGGTACCCTGACTGAATATGGAACAATAAAAAAAATCATTTTACCAAAGGACATTTGCACTAGAATGTCTACTGAAGCTCGCTTCACAATGGTCAAGCCGTGGAATCAACCCAAGTGCCCATCAACCCATGACTGGATTAACAGATTGGTACATGTACACCACGGAGTACTTACTATTCAGCCATAAGAAAAGACCGAGATTTTATACCTTTCATGTTTACCTAGATGAAATTGAACCATATTTTTCTTAATAAAGTATCACAAGAATGGAGGAAAAAGGATCCCATGTACTCAATGGTAATATGAAACTAAAATATAAATAACTATAGACCCACATGCAAGAAAAACACGAGTACAGTCCACTGAGGTGGAGAGCAGAGGAGGGGGGTGTTGGGGTCTCACCTAAGGTGCACAATGTGAGGGTGTTCAGCACAGCCCCTGGGGGAAGGGCTCAACTACAACTGGAACGTACTTCAGAAATAAAAATAACGTAATGGAAACATTTGGACTCTCAGATCAATCTGAAAGAAAAATAAATAATCATATGCATGGTCCCACATGGAAATTTATTTTAGACTTTACTAAAATACCTAAAATCACAAAGTACAACTGTAAACCTCAATATTTTATGAGTTAGTATTTTCAGGGAGTTCTGAATGAAGTGGTAAGCTACATATTTTTCAGTTCTGCAACAAAAACATATGCGAATTGACACATTATTTGAATGTATTTATTTTTAATCCCCTGCTCTGTGAGGTCTCTGCATGATGGCTAAAGTAATTTAAGAAATGAAATATTTTTATCACATTTTTATACAGCTTTAATTTAAAATTTATACAACAAATGGATTTTAATTCATCTGGGGTACCGTCCAAGGAAATGGTGAGAATAAGTTATGAAAATATTATTCTTTAGAGGATAATAGAATAGAGGAGATTATAATAGAAAAGATTACAGCTCAGATCTCTCTCATATATATATATAATTATAGGAAGACTTCAGTAAATAAAATAGCTTTAGATATTGCTTTAATATTCCCAGTGATCATTTGTGTGAAGATTTAATGAGACGTGGAAAATAGGCCTGAAAAAAAATCCTCTAGAATTTTCTTTAAGATTCTATTCTTAAGAGACAGCATTGCCCACGTTATATTCTAGGACTGACAGCAGTGCCCAAAGAAAAAAAGAGAGAGAAAGAGAGAGACGTTTTGATTCCACGATAACATAAATTAAGCATGTTTAAAACCAAGTGTAAAAAGTCCTTAAGGTTGGCTCTTAGCGTATGGTGTTCATAGGCCACCTTCTACCTCTCCCGCCCAGCCCCAGGGATAGTACTGAAGTGGACAGTGTCCTGGAATACAGGGACTCACAGGATCACTGCCTGGCGTGTGAGACGCCCCGTGTTTCCCCCTTTTTTAATGCTTCTCAGAACAATTTTAACAATTTGGACTTTAAGTGGGCTAGAATCAAAGGTGAGAATTCTGGTTTTCTTTCATTCACTCGGTCATTGTTTAATGTCGAACACCACTTTAGCTCTTACGGCCTAATAGAAACTTGGAGTGCTTGAACAAGATTATCTCCAAGGGCCATTTCCCCTCAAATAACCTGGAATTGCCAATATCTGCCTCAGTCCTAGATTTGTTTTGCTTGCCAAAATTCTTTGATACTTCCACTTTTTTACTCTTTTTTTTTTTAGAGTGTTTCTTTGATTCCTTTGTGTGGAACAGACAAAACTATATTGTCTTTTTTTTTGCCAAAGAATTTTAACCAAGTACACACCCAATTACACGTTCTTTCATAAGGACCTACGGGAATATATTTCATATCACTCTACAGTGTGACACAATTTTCTCCTCTATTTTATACATTGTTTTTACTTGTTTTGTTCTCTTTAACACCTTCTTTATGGTCCTAGTTAATACTTACTTTACTAAACTATATTTAGCTTTCACTATTCCCCCTTTAATGTTATTTTTTTATGCTGAGGCTGGAGAACATTTTAATAAAAATTGAGGGAAGTGTTCACACATTATCCTTTCCTCCTTCTTAAAAATATTTACTCAAAAATAAAAATGGGTTAATCCAAGGATTGTCACATATGGATTGGGTCAACTTTGCACTGAGTTCGAGTACCTGTCCTTGCTATCTTTATTCTATTCGTGAGGTTGCCTGCCACCTGAGTAGAGGATCAGTTTCTTTGTATTTCTGAACCCAGAAGAGTCAAGCCAAGCACTTTCCCCTGTCCACTGGCCAGTGAGTGCTTATAAGATTACCCCTGCTGGCTCGGCACCTGCGGCTCAATCGGCTAAGGCGCCAGCCACGTACACTTAAGGTGGCGGGTTCGAATCCCCAGCCCGGGCCCGCCAAACAACAATGATGGCTACAACCAAAAAATGGCTGGGCGTTGTGGTGGGTGCCTGTGGTCCCAGCTACTTGGGAGGCAGAGGCAGGAGACTCACTTGAGCCCAGAAGTTGGAGGTTGCTATGAGCTGTGATGCCATGGCACTCTACCCAGGGGGATAGCTTGAGGCTCTGTCTCAAAAAAAGAAAAAAAAAAAAAAGATTACCCCTGCTGTCTCTGCATTCTACCCAATAAACTCATCTGAGGATTTTTTTCCCAACCTTGTTTCCCAATGTACTTTCACCATGCCTCCAACACAGTAAGACTTACACACATGTCTTTTAGTTTTTCTTTGATTTCTAGTATAACCCTGCACATCGCAAGGCTCCCTTTTATTAAACACTAATGTCATACTAACTAAAGTAAAGGCAGATATCAAGGGCTCATCTTTATTTCAGGATTTCTTTCTTGTGAAGTTATACAGGGTAAAACAACCTTGTGAGAGAAGTGGGGGACGCTCTCTCATAGTTCCACAGTTAAGACTTACTTATTTCATTAACTGTTATATATCGTTGCATTGAATATTTGTGTTAAACTGAAGGAGCCTGCAGAGTCACAGACCTTGAATTCTTCAAGAGGAGAAATAGGTTTCTCAAGTTCAAATTCTATGCCCTATTTCACTGTTGTAGGCTGCTAATGCACTAATTTAACCCCCCAAAATACATTTAGTTCCAACAAGACAATTTTCAGTGTTGAGTGTCCACATCAAGAACTTATTGGAGTAGGAATGACTCCAGGGGAGGGGATGCCTAAGAGTGAGAAAAACGTCAGGAAAGTTCTGAGGGCACAGGAGGGACAGCCCTGGATTATCTTGGAGAATAAACACCAACAACGACCCAGGGGGTTGGAAAGAGCACGTCACAGCATCATGTGGTCGGCCTGTGCTGACCTTAGGCACGTTTATTAACAAAAAAGCAATCAAAGAATGATTGACTGGGATGATGGTTGGAGAACTACTTAGAGAGGGCAAATCCAGCTGTTATCTTTAGCACATCAACAAACTACAAAATACTCTGCAACCAAAAATGTGGTAGAGGGAAAAGCTGATAATGGGACATGATAAGAAGGTTACGGTGTGTACATCAGTTTGAATGATGCGTGTACTGAAGACGCTGCGCCTTGTTAATGGAGCACCCAGACCCTACAGGCGCAAATCATCCTGCGTCGCAGGCTACGGTCCAAGCGCTCACTCTCTCTTCGCATCTTAGGCTAGGCAAGCTTCATCCTGCGTCAGCGTTATCAACTCGTCCAAACAGAGGAGGGGAAGGGACTGGTGTGATGTTCCTGATAGCTTTTTCTTACTTTTTTCAAGATTTTATAATAACTTTGATTTTTTTTAAAATTAAAATTTATTAATTTTTTTTTAATATGTTCAGTATAGGAGACTGAAAAGCACAAGAAGGAAAGAACAAAGTCATCCACAGTCACAGCCAGCTTCTAGTTTTCAGGTCCTCCTTGATCCCTGATCCTGTACACACACAACATCCACTTTCCTGAGACTGAGATTGTACGTTACACTTTTTCACACATCATAAATATTTACCAATCAGAAATCTCAAAGCTCTATGAGTATTTTTGATAATCAAGAATATACCTACTCAATCTGTTAAAAAAGTGTGTAATCCTGCCTTTCTTGGGATGAAAATTATCAGTGTATGACACGATACCTTTACCTTGGTTATACAGCCATAAGTGTATAACAGTGAATAATGTGAATAAAATCTAAACCAGGATTAGACTTGGAAACGAGGAAATGAAAAATAATATGTTATTTTTAATAAAAAGAAAACAGAAATCTCTCTAAACAGAAACTTTGTTACAGCTGATGAAATCCCAGAGTTGTTGCCAGGCACGTAAATACAGAGCCTAATACATATTTAATGGCACTCCCATGGTTTTAAGAAAGTGCCTGAATGCCGCTCTCCCGCTTTACCTTGCTCAGAGCCGCATCTTGCTAGGTTTGAAGTATCACCACTTTTGTCCTCATTTAATGCAGTTTTCTTCTACTCTAGACTGAACTTGAACGTTTTATCTTAGACTCCGATAGCTTCATCCATTATGTTTTTTTCTTAACTGATTCCATTCAAGTATTATTTTATTTTCTTATTTTCTTCTTTGCAGGCTAAAAATTACTCTTCTCCAAAATAATCATGTCTTTTTCCAGAGTAGCAATCTGGGCCATTTTCTGAAGAGTGCTCTGCTACATTCTGGCAATGGCGTTTTTGTAGATTATATATATACTTGTTAATCATACACGACTTAAAATAATGTGGATACATTTCTATTTGGTGGGTAGTAAATGCACTAAAACATAGGTGTCAAGAAAGAGTTGTTTTTCCCAGAAGTGATTTCTGTCCTTCTGTGCTCTGGCTGCAGAGACTGGCAAAGGGATTTTGGTCTTTCTTGAAGAAGCAGAGGCTGCAACCTCCCCGGCTCCATCCATCATGGGCTGCAAGAGGCAGGGACGGTGCCAGATGCTACAGAGCGTAATTACGTCATCGTCTGTCAGGGGCACGTGCTACAGAGCGTGATTACGTCATCACGCTGTCGGGGGCACGTGCTCAGTCTGCGGCGTGGCTGTGGCCAGAGTCTCCAAGTTCAAAGGGGCTAGAAATGCAGAGCTCATTGGTAACCTGTGACAAACGGTGGAACTAAACGCCTCCCTGAAATGATGTCCGCAGCAAGAAGCAGCGCGTTCTCGGTGAGTTTGGTTCTAAGTAGGAGCTTAACCTTAAGTTAGAGGGACAGAAAGTCCAGTAAAGTTTTTCTCTTGTTTTGCCATGAAATGTATCCCAGCATGTTTGTAGAGAAGACTAATGTAGCATAAGGAAAAGTAAAGATTTGTTAGAGAAAGGAAATACTTCCAAGAGCAGCCTGTGAGCGCGTCGTGGGTGCAGGTCAAGGTTAGGCTGGGAGGGTCAGATTGGGGATGTGGAGGTCGGTTTCTCCACAGTAAGAGGAACTGGCAAAACCGAGAATACAGGTTCTGACATGGTTTTTATTTTAATCTTGACTTTTTCTGATTCTCCTCTCCTCAAGTGTCTGACAGTTCTCGCATTCGTGTGTAGATAGTAAGGAGATGCTTCAGGTAATTTAAGGATACTTCACTTGTTGCTCCAGGGATGTGGCTGAAATGTCCTGATCAGAGGTCCCTGGCTGAGAGCATGCAAGCCATCAGTGGCTCCATCATTCTCTCCACGATTCTGGCAAGTTCGTCCTCATTCTGCGCAATCTGCACGGCGTATTATTCAGTAACTTTAGCCGTCATCCTATGTCCAGTTTCAGTGTGAGGTTAATCCCTAAGTGAGAGGAAATGGGAGCAGGACCCGGACCTTCCAGCCCTTCCATCAGTGAATCCCTCAGTCCACGCCGACCTTAGCACATGGTAACCCTGTGTTGTCTGATGAGACAGGACTCGGCTGCATTTCAGAATTGAGACTTGCCTCGGATGGCTTTATCTTGAAAATGTCTTGCTTCGATTGTCAACATTTCGCCTCCTAAACTTGATTGATGTTGCTTTGAATGTAACAATTAGTCATAAGTTTGAGTAGAGAATCTTTCCTTTTAAAGTGTTGCAGTGGATTTTTTGGCTTTTATTTTTTACTCCTTTCTCCTTTATATACTTTAAACGTGGTTGTGTTTCCAGTGATGACTCACTTTAAACTCACGAGTTTGCTCGTTGTTGGTTCTCTGCCTGCACCTTCTCTAGGTCTCAGGCAGCAGAACCTGCTATAAGAAAGTAATTATTAATTTTTGCCTGGATGTAAACTATATGAGTATGTCTTTAACATTTTATGGATGTTTACAAGTAAAATAAAACTTATGTTCTAGATTTTGATTTTTTAAAGACATTTTGAAATCCCAGTCAATTCTTTTATGTATTCTCTTTTTTGTCTGTAAAATAATTTCTAAGAATAATTTTTGCTTTTTTTTTAATGAAGCAATTCTTATCCTTCATTCCCAACCAATGCTCAAAATGGTAACCATCCCAAGAGTCAGTACAAGGTTCTTGTGTAAACTGCCCAGTCTGGCCCCCGGGGTGGAATGTGACAGCTGTATAATGCCAGACTGCAGATTTCTCCACAGCCCAGCACAGGGAGAAATTCCATCTGAAGATTTGAAGGTTCAGGAGAAATTTAGTTGAGTAGAAGAAAATTTCATAAATTGGCATGTACACAGGCTTCTGAGTCTTTCTGTGGAAAAGTGTCAATGGCTACAAATAGTTAAAATCTTGCTTTTATGTTTCAAAGCCTGTGCTCTGTTTCTAATTGTATAGTTTAGTGACAAATAATTCATGTTCTCAATACAAATTTTAAAAATTCTTTGTGCTCAAAATTGATTAGGAAAATACCTGTTATTTTGTCTATTAATGTAAAATTACCAAGAACACCAAGACAATGTAGATATTTTGGTTTCAGAGTCAAAGGCTCCGTGAATGTACCATCACGAACAGAATGAACTCACGGGGACCGAGCACTCAGGACTTTCTTCAGCAGCACCCAAAGTGTTAATATCATGTTTCACTCATTTATTAACCATTAAATCTGTGTCTGCCAGGTGCTGGTCTACACACTGGTGGTCAACGATAACAGGGCAAGATTCTGCTCTAGGATTTTAGCTTATGTTAATCCATTTTAGGGAATCCAAGTATGAAATGAATTTTCAAAACTATACTCCCATGTTTGAATTGATACATTGGGACAGTGTGGGGTTTTTAAATATCAGATAAATCTAGATTTAAAGGGTAGCTTTACCAGTTGCAAACATAGTTATTATACCAAATCAACAACATTACCTTTGTATTACAAGATACTACTATTTTGTGCATAAACAATAGTAAATATTCAATAAATTGTACCTGTTATTTTAGTATTGGCATTAACTGTGATTGTGTGGAATTATAAACCATGTGGTATGGGAATGTACAAAAAGTATCCTTAAAGTTATTTTGGAAAGCTTCAAGAATAGATATTTCCCTGTGATTTAAAAAGTAATAAAAATTATCACACATTCAAGGGTATAGATTTTCTAAAATTTGTAACACCTTGAGAAAGGGCTTAGTGGTATTTGAGAGTTTGTCCTGTTATCTAAGGAATGATCTGGTTTTTTTACAGCTGTATTCAGCATGGGTTTAGTGCCTCAAAGGGTGCACAGCAATAAAGCAGCAAAGCTAGTCAGGACTGAGGTCCATAAAGTAATTTATAGGACATGACTATGATACAGGAAACCTCAGCATCTTTAGTCTCTGTGAAGGTCCTGAACTTCCACTTAGCTATATGGTTCTCAGGAAACTGTTAAAAATACTTGAACAGTTCTACAGAATTACTAGATTTCTTGGTTAAAAAAAATTAGTTAAAAAAGGGAGCTGGGGTTAAAGAAAATAATAGGAAAAAAGAACTACAGATCATGTGGCAAACAATACACACTTTGATATTTAAATTAAAAAGATTAACACATTTCTACATGTATAGCTGGGCAAGATGTAAAAGAAAATAGAAAATAAAAAAGCTTAAGCAAACAAGAAACCCAAAGATTTAGAGGAAAATGAATCTCTCTTGAATTCCTTCTGAAACTATGCACTTTGGATTTGAATCATTATTCATATCAGAGAAAATCAGTATAAATGGGGCAAGTCTTAGGGTGGCAGACCAGAGATTCCTGCCTTCAACAGGTGAGTCAGCTGATACTCATACAGGCTGTGAAACCAGCAATTAACCAAGCTACCTTCAAAATCTACTTGTGAGGAAAACAGAATAATACTCACCTAAGTCAGTGAGGCTTGAAAAGAAACAGAAATAATTTGGGGTTGTCTTTTCTTTTTTTCTTCCTTTGATATAAGTTAGGTAGAATCACACTCACATCAAAAGACACTGATGTGGTTTCACCTTCCACCTTTTAGTGCAAACTGAGACAACTGGGATGAGACCTTGTTTCATAAATGTCAGGGAAATTTGGTTAATCTTCCATTCATGTTGAACCCTTCCAGACAAAATTACCTATGCGTCTCTAACATTTCTTGAAATTTTCTAACTTCTGGGTTAGGTCTCAGAGTGACTGTGTTTAATTTATGTGCAAATTTTGCAGAGTGGTTCATGGGAACAGGGATTTAAGATTGTAATAGTTGAATGAAAAGAATACTTGTATTCATTTCAGGTAAAGACATGATTATGACACGCTCTGGAGAAAACACCTGTGTGATTGTGTCTCATGTCCTAGGCGGACTCTGCACAACTAACTTGCAGTGTTCAAATCCTCAAAGGGATTCCTTGCCTCATGCACCCCCAGGATTGTCTTGCTAACGGAGACCAAATATCCTGAGCCCTCAAGATAAAAACAGAGTGAGTTTTTGCAGGAGGAATGGGTAAACATGATTAGTTTCTTTTTGCTGTAGCCTGAATGGGGTTGGAGGCAGCAGAGAAGGGTGAGAAAAGGGGGTATGAGAGAGAGGACCTGGGAATGCCAGGGAGTGGTGAGAGTGGAATTCAGAGAGTTCACGAAAAAAATTAAGAGCAAAAGACAGTGAAAATGAGAGTTTCTCAGTACTTGAGAGAAAGAGAAATGTTGGATGAGAAAGTTAAACAGCATAGGAGACTGGCTTAAAGAATTGTAGATAAAGTTGGAGTGGGGTGGGGAGAGGAGGAAGTAGGTATGAACAAGAAACAGAACATGTTCCAGAGGAAAGAGGACACTTACAGATGATGTGGAAAAAGAGTAAGCTGCCCAGCAAGAGGGAGTGTGTGGGGGGGGAGGATGGAGAGGAGGTGAGCGTGAGAGCAAGAGGGAGGGTGTGGGGGGGAGGGGGGAGGTGCTCTCGGCTGTAGACCAGTCAGTCGGGGGGGGGGGGGGTGGGGGGGGCGGGGTG
>CAUYQV010076611.1:0-15426 GCA_963574575.1 Galagoides demidoff
TTCTTCCCAGCCATGAGCAGGATATGTTCTTCCATTTGTTAATGTCTTCTGCTATTTCTTTTCTTAGGGTTTCATAATTCTCTTTGTAAAGATCCTTCACCACTTTTGTTAGGTATATTCCTAAGTATTTCATTTTCTTTGAAGCTGCTGTGAAGGGAATTGTATCTTTTATTTGCTTCTCAACCTGTTACTGGCATATACAAAGGCTCCTGATTTGCGGACATTGATTTTATGTCCTGAGACATTACTGTATTTTTTGATTACTTCCAGGAGTTTTGTGGTTGAGTCTCTGGGGTTTCTAAGTATAAGATCATCAGCAAAGAGCAAGAGTTTAACATCCTCTGCTCCCATTTGGATACCTTCATATCCTTCTCTTGCTTGATTGCATTGGCTAGAACTTCCAGCACTATGTTGAATAATAGTGGCAATAGTGGATGGACTTCCTTGTCTGGTTCCAGTTCTAAGTGCAAAAGCTTTAGGGCCTTGAATTTTAGACTCAAGAAGTAGATTTACCATGTGGACAATGGCAACAAACTTTTAGAGGGTTTTTAAGTAGGAGACTGATACATTAAAAGTAATGTTTGAGAATAATTCATAAGACAGTCAGTAGGGACAATGGATTGTGAGAGAGATTCGATTTGATGAAAAAAACCTTATTTTGAGGCTAACATATTCTAGACTAAGATGGAAATTCATGGCAAAGACATCGTTGATCACTCCTCCCATAGCTAAGACATCCCTAATCAATCATGACACTTCTTTCACTCTCAGCCAGGCATCACTAGGAATTCATCTTAACATTCCTAGCAAATAAGGTGGCAGCTGATATACGGGATAAAAGCCATTTTCCAACCCTGTTGAGGCCAGTAAATGGTGAGATTCCAGTGTATGTTTTCTTCCATGTAACTCAGCTAGCTGTAACAGATTCAATGAACTCCATGATGCTGGGACACAGGGACAGTAACATGTGGACCTTGGTCCTCATGTTATCATGGAAGAAAGAGAAGGGAGATTTGGGGTTTTTAAAGCCACATATCAGAGCTAACTCTTCATTAGGACATGAATGTTTGAACTTCCTAGTAGGTGAATCTATTCCAGAAATATTTATTTTAATTATCAGACCCAGAAGAAATGTTGATGGAGCAACAAATGCATAGACCCATCTTGGCCTTACTTTACATAACTATAAAATGAAAACTTGGAAATAGTGAGTCCTCATTGCTCTCACACTCCTGACTTTATAGCTTAGACATAGAACATGCCCATTGGAGGCTCCACTATGTGGGGTAGATCCAACCTAACTGGGTTCATTGTCTTAGGTAAGATAAGTGCTAATATTTTTTTGCAGTATTTGGCCAGGACTGGGTTTGAACCCACCACCTCCAGTATATGGGGCCAGGGCCCTACTCCTTTGAGCCACAGGCACCACTCAACAAGTGCTAATAATTTTAATCCTTATTTATAGCTATTCTTTTTGCAAGAAGTCCAAAACTGTGCCAACCACTCTGGAGGGCAAGCCAGTGCCCATGCCACCACTGTTGGTGGTCCAGCCCCAAACAATCCCCACAGGGCTCCATCTATAGAGCAGCAGCATTCCGGCCTCCCTGCAGCACCTAAGCCTTTTTGTAGACTTCTGTTAAATATTATTTTTGGCCACTAAGCTCCAAGACTAATATTTCTCACAGTATCATTTATAGGGCATTAGAACTGATATTTTTTTGAAAAATAACTTTTATTGGAATTTCATTATAAGAGCAATATATCTTCGTTGTAGAACAATTAAAAGTAGAGAGGAAAACAGAAAAAAATGAAAATTATGTGTAATCACCTAGCCCAGTACAAATACCTTTTTCCTAGACATTAATATACAGGTTATGCATACCTTTTGTCTAAAATGAAATATATTCTATCTACTGCTTATAAGTTTTTTCACTTAATAGTATATAATAAACATCTATATATGTCTCTAATCTTCTACAATTTCATTTTTAATGGATGTGTTCATAGATAGGAGTTGCTGTATCTTATTCAACCAATTCTTGAATGTTCATCTTTTAGGTTCTTTGCAATATTTTGCTTTATTTTAAAAAATAGATGTGATGAATATTCTTGTTTCTCAATTCTCGTGTGCATTCCTATGTACTTAGGATCAATTCCCAGAAGTAAATTATGTCAAGAGCCTTGTGTATCTTAGGTTTTTGCTATGTATTGTCAAATCGACCTCCAACAAAGTTTTACCTACTTTATTTGCCCACTAGCTTCATGTGAGAGTCCCATTTCCCCAAAATGTTACCACACTAGGTGTGACCAAGAGTTTTGCCATTTTTATTGCTCAACACACAATATCATAAAATACAATACAAAAAAATAGCATAAAACATTTTTTCCCTTCAAATAGATGATTTTAAATAATTAAGGGTTTTAACATGTTTATCAGTTATTTATGAATTGGCTGTTCAGGTCCGTTGGTCATTTTTTTATATTTATCTTTTTTATTGATTTATAAAATACATATTTATACATTTATGTTTGACATATTTGGTAATTTGATAGTGGATAGTCAATATATATAATATTTAAAATCTAAAATTGTATGTTTTAATCTATGTACACACCTGTGAAACCATCACTACCATCAACATAATAAACATATTCATCATCTCCAAAAGTGACCTTGTACTGCTCTGTAATCGTTCCCTCCCCCACCTACATCCTCAGTATCTAGAATAATGCCTGGCATGTAGTAAATACATGCTCAATACATTTTTCTTGAATGAATAAATGAGGGCTGGGTTTGTGCTTATCTTATTTACTATGTATGTCTGGCTCTTAGCACAGTGTGTGGCACATAGTAGGCCCTCAATAAGTATTTGCTGCATGAGTAAATGAACCTACCTTTGAGACATGGCCTTCTTAGGCCCTTTATCAGTAATTTGAACTTTGAATATTAAAATTTATTCAGCTGCCCTCTGTTACACCCTTCTACTTTGAGAGATTTACATGTAAACACTGTTTGTGAGCTCCACTTTTAGAGTCCAGAGCTGGGGCACCTGTATTCCAGCAATAGGCCACTCCCCGGTACCAAGACACCCACTCCTGTACAGAGAGTGGATTCTAGAGGTAGCACTTAGAGTCTGGTGGGAGAGTAATTTAAGTAAAAGGAACATGATGGAAAGGGGACAAGCCAGGTGCTCTGGTGCATGTGACATGATGACTCCCTCATCTCAGCGTGAGCAAGGTTTCTGTCTGGAAAAGAATGTCTGGGCAAGACTAGAAGGCTGTGTAGAAGTTACTCAGGTGAGGAGAGGGGACAAACACTCCAAGAACAGGAACCAGCAGAGGTTTGGGGAAAGAAAACAAAGCCTTTGAGGAATCTTTCTAGTCAAAACTAAAGGTGGTGGCCTTCCAGGCTGAGTAGGGAAGTGGGCACATTGCTGGTACTCTGTAAGTTGTGGGGATAATTTTGCACTTTGCCCTAAGTGCAATGCAGTCTTTGAATGGAGAGAGACAGCATCTGACTTGTCTTTTGAAATCTTATTCTGGCTGGTGTGTAGAGGATGGGGGAGATAAGATGAGTACACTGTAGCTGTCTCAGTATTCCAAGTCACTGCAGGTTACCATGGCTTAGACTGGAGAGGTGGAAAATGAAATGAAGTGGATGATCTTGGGATATGTAAGTGGTAACATTGATGGTACTTGATAAATACATCAATGTGGGAAGGGAATTACCATCCATAGAGCCAAAAGGGTCTTAATGACTTCGGATAGATGTTTTAGTTTTTTCTTACGGAAGCTCTGACATATTTCCTGTATGGTAATGACAAATCCCAGACCACTCAAGCCAAGATTTTAGAATAAAATAGAGAACTACATAGGTGTGCAGCTGCAGAAAGTGTAGCTACAAGGAGAAGGATAGTGCACACCTTCTGTTGCTAAGTTGCGCCTCAATCCCGTGACATACACCTGCTCAGACTCTCCTAGATTCTGGTCCTGTGCTCTTCCCTCAGTTTTTGAGCTCAGAAGAGACAGAAAAGTTGGCAATAAGTGTGAAAAAACCTCTACAGAGTTGCAAAGGAAGCCAAAGGGAGCAAAGGAGGGAGGACAGGATTCCTTCCTGTAGTGAAGGGGAAATCAGCGAGGGTTTAACAGAGAAACTACTCAAGCTCAGTCTTGATGGATGAGTCAAAGTTTTGCAAGCACTGATACAGTACACATCTCCTTACTGAGTTCCTTTGATATTCCACGTGCCACTGGAGCCTAGAATAAGAGGGATGGGTGGTGCCTGCATGGGAAGGAGCTTCCAATTTAAAATTGGATGGGCCAGAGAGAGGGCTTGTCCGGAAAGCGGGCTTGCCCAGAAAGCAGTCCTTGAGCAAGGACATGAACAGGAGCTACAGAGCCTTGCATGTGTTTTCAGGAAGAAAATAGAGGAACTTCCCAGCACAGGAAGAGCCAGGGTAGGATTCATGAGGCAGGAACAAGCCTAGTGTGCTCCATTGAGGCCAGAGTGGAGCCATGGAAGGAGTACAAGGAACACGGGAAAATCAGGGAGGCAATAAGGCAGAGGGCAGATTGTGTAAGGCCTTGTAAATGGTCAAATTAAAACAACAGTGAGAGAAAAATCTATAAATGCCCGAATTTATAAACAGACTCAGTATTGCATTGAACATCATGGGCTTTTCCAGGATTAGGCGAGAGCAGGCAGAAGTGATTTCTTTTATTGGAAACCATGTGGTCAACTGAATGTTATATAGCTGACTCTAGTAAAACAGAGGCTTATCAGGCTGGCTCTAGTACAAGCCAATATTGCTGATTTAATTTGACTCACATGTGTTGGGCACCTGCTATGTCTACCTGGCCCAGAGCTTCTACAGACACGTGCCTGGCCATTCCCTTCATCCAGTAAGAGGGTCCCAATTATACAATGGAGTCACCTGGGAAGTTTAAAAGTATATATTCCAACTAAGACCAATTGAGCCAGAATCTCTGGGGGTGGAGCAAGGCATCAGTACTTTTTTTTTTTTTTTTGAGACAGTCTCACTTTGTCACCGTCAGTAGAGTACATGGCATCACAGCTCACAGCAACCTCAAACTCTTGGGTTCAAGCTAGTCCCTTGCCTCGGCCTCCCAAGTAGCTAGGACTGCAGGCACCCACCACAACACCCAGCTATTTTTAGGGAAAGAGTTTCACTCTTAGGCTGGTCTCAAACTCCTGAGCTCAAGAAATCCACCCACGTCGGCCTCCCAGAGTGCTAGGATTACAGGGATGAGCCACTGCACCAGGCCTCATCAGTACTTTTAAAAATTGATTCTCAGGGTTTGAGTAGTCTTTAAGTGACTTTCCCATGCCCTCTGACCCATGTAGAAGCTGGTGTGGGAAATAGTATATCATTTAGAACATTTTAGCCTGGCAGTCCATCAAGGCTTTTTGCTAATCAGACCTAGCCTGTGCATCTATCCTTCCATCCTATTCTTGTCTCAAGCCCTCTATTTCAATCAAACTTCTCCCTAGTACTTGCCATGGCCTTGAACCTTCTGTGACTTCTTTGCCTGGAATTCCCTCCCCAGCTCCATCATCTCCAGCTAAATCCTAAAGGTATTCAAGGTACAGACCAAGCCTTCTGTGAAGCCTTCTTGGAGTGCTTCAGCCTGGGATGATTCACTCTCCACTGACTTTCTGCAGTACCCACTCTAGACCCAGAGTTGGGTGAACTTTTTCTGTAAAGAGCCAAATGGGATATATTTTAGGCACTATGAGCCATAAGGTCTCCATTACAGATATTCAACTCTGCAGTTGTGGTATGAAGCAGTCACAGACTGATGAGTAAATAAATGAATATGGCTAGGTTCTAATAAGACTTTATTTACAGAAACAAGACTAGAGTTGGCACTCAGGCCATAGTTTGACAGCACCTTCTCTGAGATATTAATCAGATACTTAGCCTAAACCCCTTTGTAATACTAGAGATATTTCATACCCACGTCATGTATTCCAGCTGGATTCTAGGTCCCAGAGAGGGAAGAAGCTCATAAATATTCTCAAGTGATTTACAACAGGACTAGGTAGCTGGCCTTGGCTTAGAAGACCTCTTGAGTCATTTCCATCTCCCATTTCTGTTCTAATCACAGCTTTATCATCTGTCCCCCACACCTCCACCCCTCACCCCACCCTGCACACTTCCTGATTCTTCTGTTACGGACTGGGTCGGGCACTTCCTGAGTCCAACTACATGGAAATGCGCACAGTGACAGCACCCTAGGCCATGTCTATTGGGAAGCCATTGTTCATTGTGATGATTTGGAAGACTAAGATCGTCACTACTTCCTCACCAAAGATAGCTATGAGAACAGCAAGTTGTGATGGGCAAAGGTTAGGTAAAAATTATCCATGATGGGGACCCACCCAACAGGTGGCAAGGAAAGGGATGTAAAGGAAAGGCAAGGAAACTGTGACGGGGGCACTAGTGTACTTCAGGAGAGGAAGAAGGAGTTTATGGAGTCCCTTCAAAGAGACATGAGTTGGCATCTGTTTCCTCATTTATACTGGAAGGCTCGGGTTTTATGTCACAAGGAAAATGCTTTTGATTTCCTAAAGCTTTGCCTACAAAGAGAGTATGCCCTGCTCTTAAGAAGAAAGGTCAGCATTTTGTGGTTATTTATGGTACATATTTATATACTTTTGTGTTTTTTTTTAAATAAAATCCAAGCAGAGAATTGAGATCCCATAAGGACTACAGAAAGCTCTATAGCACACATAGTGTAAAACTAAAGCAATGTTTCAGAGGGCATTTATGAGCAAGCCACAGGAAGGAGTACAGCAGTTCTCTGCACTGGAGTGTACACCCATAAATATAAAAAGACACCAGAGTGTAAGTGACACTTAAAATAGCTGGACACAGAAAGTAAAGCAGTAAATCTCCCTGCCCAGCCACTGTTCCAAGCCATAGCAAGCATTCAAGCATGGACTTATTTTAAGACTCCAGATACTCAGGAAATGGGGACCTTGAGAAAACTCACTCACACTTGCTCCTGCCCTTTCCTGGCACCAGGACACAATTCCCAGGCCCATGTACCCTCCCCACCATGACTAACAGGAATGACATGAATGAGTTTCATGTCCCTGAAATAGACAGGTATTGAAAGTCTGTCAGTGGGAAAACGAGGAACTCTACACTTTCCCCAATAAATCCTTCCTCAACCCTGAAATGGCTCTTGAGAATATCCAGTCCTGTTCTGTGTCCCCTTGTGTTTGTGTGGTGCTAGAATGGCAGTTTTATGACAGTCCCAGATCCCAGAAGCTGACTGCAGAAGAGGAGACAGGATTATGGCTAAAGCCTTGTTGTGATCTATGAAAGGAGAAACCCTCCTGCCTCAGTTCCCTGCTGACTTCATAGAAAGAATAGAGCTTCTCTATTAGAAGATGCGTTTACAAATTCTCAGCATCTGTTTTTTCATTTGTAAATAACACCTAGCTCACAGAACTAATTCTAGTGAAGGTTAAATGCGATGTCATAAGCAAAATGCCCACTTCAGTGCTTGGAACAACTTGGGTGTTAATAAATGTTTTGGGGTTTTTTGTTTGTTTGTTTGTTTTGTCTACATCTCCTTCTTCCTTGTTGAGACTCTATGAAGTCCATTCTCTTCTTCACTGTGGTCACCACAAGTTCTTTCTTAGGTTATAGGATCAGAATCTTATGGCCATTATGAGTGTAAATGGACTGAAAAATCATTCAGGAAATAGGAGCCATATTGGAGGTTCTCGATATGAGCAGAGATGCTTGAGGTGTGGCCTCTGACATCAAGGAACTTTTACCTAGTTGGAAGAGATAAATACAGGAGGAATGGTGAGAAAGGAAGATAAGTAAGTGAGGGTGGGGGTGTTAGAGAGAGTGCTAAATAACTGCCCTGAGAATTTATGATAAAAGGTGACGTTTTTGGTCATCTCTTCGAAATTCTATTCCTTTCCATCCTTCTAACCCTAAGTGCTGTCTATGGGGGTCCCTTACATGCAACTTGGAGTTTGCAGAACATGCAGGTGGGGAGCAGTCCCTGGAGCCAGAATGCCTGGCCCTGCCACTTGCTAACATGACCTTGGGCAAATTATGGGAGTAAACAGAGGTAGTAACTGCACCTACCTCCAGGGTTCTTGAAAGGAATAAAGAGCACTACTCACAGAGCACTAAGAATGGCAACTTCCTGTGCAGTAAATGCTTGGTTAATTTTAATCATTATTGTAATATTTTGGCAGTGCATGCTCTCCACTCCGCTCTCTTATTGAAATGGAGGAATCAGGAATGTTAAGATAGCCTTTGCAGGCTCAGTCCTGAGAGCAGGGATAAGGAAGGTGGATTCGAGCCTCAGTCAACCTACCTTTTCATTAACTTACTCACTGTATGCTATTCTTATTTCTTTGCGTATTTGCTAGTTAACTTTTTAGTTGCATTGCCTTTGACAGTACCAGCCCACCCAATGTAAAATTAACCAAGAAAAAGGAAAGGCCTTTTGCCCACTGCCGAAACTTAAAGAATAAAAAGAGCATGAAGTTTGAAATAAGAGTTAAACCTTAAGGAGTCTTTCTTTCTCATCAGAACAATAGGTCAATAAACTGCCCTTCGGGCCAGTTTGACAATCAAGTAAGATTGAATATATAAAAACATTTTGTTAACTCTAAAGCACTCTGTAAAACTTAGTTCTTGCCTTATTCCTGGGACTAGAAGTAAGGATGGCTGCAAAGGTAGGATTTTTTGACCCGTGGAGAAGGAAAACCTTCAGGGAAGATTCTGGACCACTCATGAAGCTCTTTACAAGAGCAGTCTCCTGACTTGTTCCTTGCTACACACTGGAACATAGATTGTATTGTTTCTTTACGGACGTGGGCAGAGGTCAGGGTAGATGCCAAGTTGTCCTGGAGAGTGATACTCATAAAACACAGAAACCTCCCGGCATCTGAATAGACTTCTTGGGGAAATGGGGGCTACACACTACAGTGAAGGAAGGATATTCTGGTTAGACAGGACAAGAAAGGAACATAAGAAAGAATTAGACCTCTGTCCATGAGAAACAGGGAAGAACGCCATGGAAAGGGACAAGTTCCTGTTCTAAGTTCAGTATGTGGCCTATGGAGTCCAGATACCTGGATTTACTTGGCAGGAAGGGGGTGCAAATAGTTAGTTGGTGGAATCAAAATTCAGGCAGAATTTAAGTCAGTTACCTATGACCACTGGTAGGAGTTTGTAATGTTCTGCCTTTTCTTTTTCTTTTTTTTTGGCCTGGGCTGGGCTTGAACCTTGAGTGCTACTCCTTGAGCCACAGGCACCGCCCATGTTCTGCCTTTTCATGTGCTATCTCCTGCTATGTTTTGAAAACGTTTGGAAAACTTGGGTTCAGCTAATGTTGTGGAAATCAAGTGAGTTTCATTTCTTACTACAATTAGCAGCTGTTTTTTTTTTTTCTTTTATGAAGCAGGAGAATTAATGCACAGCTTCTGCCTTATAGTAGAGTTTTGTACTCTGGATGCCATCCCAATACACACACACACACACACACACACACCCCATAACTTCCAATGGGTATTGGCATTAGTATTAAAACCAGGGGCCTTCTTAGACTTAAAGGTCACCAGAATTTAAAAGTGGCCCACATAGTTGTACTTTGCTCTTGAAAGGAAAAAACACACACACACACAAAAACACACAGAAAGGTATGGGTTTCTTTGGGTCATCAGTTTGAATATACTTTTTTATTTCAAAAAAGTACCTCTCAGATACCCAAGTAACTGGGAACAATGGTTGCCAGAGAGTGAAGAGAACTAGATAGTTGAGAGGAAGGGGTGTGAGGAAGAGTTTCATAGCATTTCCTTTTGGTAACTTTTCAATTTTGACCAAGTATATATATTAGTTATTCACAAATGAATGAATAAATCTGGATTGGAAACCTAGTTCATTCAATCCCACAAATATCTCTTGCACATCTGTGTGCCAAGAATTCTATGATATCCTGACCATCACAGAGCTTACAAATCAGGTCTCCCATTCCACAGAGCCTCAGAAAAACAGCTCGAAAAAACAATGTCCCTTTGTGGTAAGAAGGAAGCCAGGGAGAGAACAAGCCAGAATTACAGGTTGACACCATTAAAATCCGAGTACAGAACACATTGGTGTAGTTGGGTTTGATTTTTGTGTAAATGTTTTCATGAGCCTTCTAGGAGAAACATGCCAGGACATCCCCAATGCGAGGGCTGCAAGCAACATTCCTGAAAACAGAAAAGGATTTTCACTCTCTGAAAAACTCTACAGTTTAAAAAGGGTTTTGTTGGCCATCTGCTGTTCCCTACCCACTCCAGCCTATCAAAGCAAATCTTACCAACTAGATCAGGCCAGAAGAGGTTAGGCCAAAGGAAAAAATGATGATAATAATTGTATTTCTGTTCTAGAAACATAACCTAGTATTACGTCTGTATCTGTTTGAAAGTCCAAACCCTTTTATCCTTCACCTTTAATATTTTATCTCTGAAAGGCATTTAGAAAGACAAGTTTCACTTCCAAAAACATCATTGTATTAAGAATCTTTTCATGTGAAAATCCATTATGATTACAGAATTCTTAATTTCTCTGTTGGCAGTGCCTACTCAGAAATAATTAGCTCCCTGTACATTTTGTTGCCAAGGAGATAAGACCAAAAATTCATTTAAGGCCCTCTCTGGAACCTGGCAGGGACCATCGGGTGTAATGTGTGACTCTTTGAAGTGGTATCAAGAGCGATAAACCAGCACAAGCCTTGCGTCTGTTGTCCTGCCAGCTTTCTGAGCCCAGAAAAAGAATTCAGGCCCAGAAGAAAGTGACCATGACATTCCTATATACACAGTAAAGACTGTGTCTCCTCTTAATTCTTTTCCTTGTAATCCTGTTGTTCTCTACCTTAAGGAACTTTCCTGAGATCTCAGACTTTCTCTCAAAGGCACGGTTCGAAGACTGGTTCATCACGGTTGGTGCCTAAAATGTGTATCAGGGAGATAGAGAAGGTCATGAGGTTTTATTGCATAGCTTCTGCTAAGCACACTGAAATACAAGGTGCCCCAAAACAGAGAGTAAGTTTCTGGCATAAGTCACAAGTCACCATACATGGGAAAATGGAAAATTATAGCTAAATGTGCCTTTATGTACAAAATGTTTGTTACAAAAATTTAGAAAATATTATCTATGTTAATAAAATTTTATAATGAACATCTTGTAAATAAAGGTACAATTAGCTACAATTTCCCATTTTCCCTATGTGTGGCGACTTTAGGGGTGATTTGGGACACCCCTGGAATGCCAAAATGGATAGTTGCAAAGAGAAAAAATATATAATGAGTTAAACTGGAGGGAAAATAAAGGAGAACTTCTGGTAAGCCATCATTGCAGAGCTGTTTTTTTTTTCCAGGATCTGAAAATGTTTTATATAAAACTTGATTATGAAATGATATTTTTTTGGTTTTGTTAGAATGTAAGTATTGCTTATTCAGACAAATATTATATGTCTGATTAAACTTAATCTTAAAGAACTTTTAGTTTTACAAATGATGGAGCAATCAATGATAAACTAGATTTTGCCAAGTTTTAAGAAGAATTTTTTCTTAATTTGAGAAGAAATCATCAGCATTCCAGTAAAAGTTACTACATGACTGAGTTGTCTGTAGTATTCACTGGATAGAGCAATTCTTAGTTTCAGAGCAGAAGCTGATTGGAACAAAAGGAGGGAAAATTGTTGAAGTGTCATGGAAAATGTGTGAAATGAAACTCCAAGAACCCTATTTTGGGGGCCACCAGCAATTTTGCTTTGGGTGCTCACGTATATTAATTTCCAAGTCTTCTGTATCCTGAGGTCTTGGCAGCTAGAGTAGGCTTTTCTTTTTCCGTTCATTCATTTTACTTCTCAAGTTGGTATAAGAATTCCTTTTTTCTATAACATACTTTTATCATGAAATAAACTCAATTTTACAAAAGAATTAGAAGAACAATACAAAGAACTTTTTCTACTTGATCCATGTGAGAGGAAGTTTCTGACATCATACCCCATCACCCAGTGTATATTCCAATAAGGTCCTTAATGGTGGAAGAATTCAATCCCAAATCACTTGTGCATTTTGTAATCATGTCTCTTAAGTCTTTGTCAGTCTGGAACAGTTCCTCAGGCTCCCTTGATTTTTTATGACCTTGACACTTTTGAAGATTATAGGCCTTTTATTGTGAAATCTGTCCCTCCACCTGCATGTGTCTGATGTTTCCCTGTGAGTAGATGAATCTCTGCCATACATCTTTGGCAAGAACATCACAGGAGTGCTGTTGGCCTCTCGTCGTACCCGGTCATGATCAAGGTTGTACCATCATTGCTGGCATTAATTGCAATCGCTTGATTAAAGTGGTATCTTGCAGGCTTCTCCATTGAAAAGTCATTCTTTTTCCTTTGGAATTAGTAAGTACTTTGTGGGGAGATGCTTTGAGACTATGGTAAATAACCTGTCCTATCCCTCATTGAATTTTTAGTTTATTCATTTATTTGTTTACTTGTATATCTGCATGAACTCATGGATTCTGTCTTACCCAGGGGACTATGTAATCTATTGCTAGCCTCATTTCTTTTGATGAAAAACTTCCCCAGTTGCAGCCAATGAGACTGTAAAGTGACTCCTATCTCTTTTGACATGTCCATATCATTCTTTAGGAACTTCATTACTTATGACACAAGCAGATATTCTAGGCTCATTTTGAACTTTCCCTGCTCTAGCTTTGGAGAAAAGTGCTAAGAAACCAAGATCCCACTCAGTGTCAGGTCTATTTGTCACTATTAGACCTTCACTACTCTTGATGCACAGAACTCACAAATATCCGTATATACATATGTATAGGCATACACACACACACACATTAATATAATCATTTCTACAGTTACCTACACATTGAGCTATCAGTCCTCTCCTTTGTATCTCCAATCTCTATCCAACACCACAGGATTTATTCTATCTTTCCTTCTTCTCTATTGGTTAATTCTCTGGCTCCTACTGTTCCTTAACATCAAGGCTTTTCTATGTAAATAGCCCCCCATCATTGCTGTTCCCACCCCCACACAGATTCTGTCCTCACCACACTCAGATCCTAGTGCCCCTCCCCAGGCCACAATCACAACCCTGGTGTAGACGCCCTTATCACTGCACTCTGACTCAACACCCCACTGTTGACTGCCATGCTTCCCCCTTCTCCCTGAGTACTGCTATCTTCAGCTTCACCTAATAGGTTTTAGACTGAATTGTTTCAGAAAGGAAGGCAAAAGGACAAAGAAGTGCTGATAATTTCTGACTCAAAACAAGATTGTTTCCAGACTTGAAAGCTAGAGAGTAGAACAGCTAGAATACAAGAGGAGTGACCAGCCTTTGTGCTTTGTGATGCGTGGAGGATCTGCTTGGCCAGATCCCTGGTTAGGGACTGACCAAGCACTTGTTTACAGTACCTTCCCTGGTCTGCCAAGCCCAGACCTCTGTCTCTACTCAGATCTTATGTTTCTGACTATGAATAAGAGAATGTCATTACTGGGACCCTTTCTACCTCTACTCTAATTCAGGAGGCTCCAGCCTCAGGTCCCATGAGCTTCAGGGCCCATAGTATATGTGCAAATATGTTTTTCTTTGGTGAAAGAATCCAGATCTTGTTTCCAATTCTCAAAGAGATCTATGACCCGACATTAACTACTTGTACATCATAAGGTTGAAAACATATTCAATCTTACCAATAATTAAAGAAAAACAAATAAAAATTAAATATTTGTTTAAGTGAGATCGGTAAAGATAAAAAACATATTTGAAATCTGTATTAATTTATAAGTGCTGCTATAAAAAATTACTAGAAATTTAGTAGCTTAAAACAACACAGAACTCTTATAATTCTGGACTTCAGAAGTCCATAGTGGAGTTTACTGGGCTAAAATCAAGGTTGACCAAGCTATATTCCTTCTGGAGGCTCTGGGGAGAAATCATTTCCTTTTCTCTTCTGCCTTCTAGAACCCACCTGCACTTCTTTGTGATGGCTTCTCCCATCTTCAGGGATGGCAGTGCAGCATCCTCACATCTCTGACTTCCTGTCCTCCCTGTCATAGGACCCTTCTGATAACATTAGGCCTACCTGGCTAGTGGGGGTAATCTTCCACCTCAAGATCCTATTTTAGTCACATCTGGAAAGTCCCTTTTGCCACATTGGGTAGCATATTCATAGGTTTCAGCCAGAGACAACGGATTTCTTCGGGAGGTCCATTAGTCTGCCTACCAACTACAATATCCAAGAATTGAATGACACGTACTATCGTGCATTGTTGCCTAAAACATAAATATCCAAGAATTGGATGACACGTACTATCGTGCATTGTTGCCTAAAACATAAATATCCAGGAATTGGATGACATATACTATCATGCATTGTTGCCTAAAACATAAATTAGTGTAACATTTCTGGAGAGTGATCTGGAAGTACATACCAATATTTTTACATGATATTCATTAACCCAGAAATGCCACTTCAGTGATGTAACCCGAGGAGATAGAAACATATATACCAAGAAATTCACTATATCTATGTTATATTTATCATTATATTGATAATGATAAATTAGTCAATTTATCACAATTGATGTAGTGAAAAGAATGGAAAAATGTAATTATGAATAAGAGTTAAAAATATTCTGATACTGGGCAGCATCTGTGGCTCAAAGGAGTAGGGCACCAGCCCCATATACTGGAGGTGGTGGGTTCAAACCTGGCCCCAGCCAAAAATTGCAAAAAAAAAAAAATCTGATACATTTGTATACAAAATCTCAAAACAGTAATTTAAAAGGTCACAGACCTATATTCATTTTTAAAAGACTATCTAAGACTTACTAATCTATCAGTGATATATGTGCATATGTGTGATTGGAAGGAACATTCATTCAGAGGAGTGAGCTCTGCCAAGTGGGACTTGAGAGATTTAAAAATTTTTATACTTGTGTAAACTTTTAATCTATACTGAACATGGATTTTTTGTTTGTTTGTTTGTTTCAGTTTTTGGCCAGGGCAGGGTTTGAACCTGCCACCTCTGGTATTGGGGCCAGCACCCTACTCCTTTGAGCCACAGGCGCCACCTGGATTGGTATTTTTTAAAGCAACAGGCTTGGAGCCTGTGGCTCACATGGCTAAGGTGCCAGCCACATACACCTAAGATGGCGGGTTTGAATCCAGCCCAGGCCTGCCAAACAACAATGATACCTGCAACCAAAAAAAAGAAAAAAAATAGCCAGGCATTGTGGCAGGTGCCTGTGGTCCCAGCTACTTGGGAGGCAGAGGCAGGAGACTCGCTTGAGCCCAGGAGTTGGAGGTTGCTGTGAGCTGTGATGCCACAGCACTCTACCCAGGGGGATAGCTTG
>CAUYQV010076613.1:0-26836 GCA_963574575.1 Galagoides demidoff
GGGGTCCTTCTTCCCGAGCGGCTGAGGGACCCTGACGCGTCAGCAATAAACTGGCCTCTTGCTTTTGCATCGACCCGAGTCTGGTGACTGTTCCTTGGGGGCGACTATCGTGGCTGGACCCTGTTTTGGGGTCCAACAAAATAAACTCTTTTAGAACAGGAGGACAATTCTTAAGACACAATTAGAACTTGTGAAAGATTTCTGTAATTCTTTTTTGGAGATAGAATGTAATTGACTTAGCAATGGGGAAGTGGTGGCAAAGTAAGAAAGTAAATCTTTGTTCAAAATGAAGTTTTAAAGATGAAGTAAGTATCATCATTAAATCTGTTATCACAGTCAGAGGTGATGGAGAGTAACATGAGTTGTGTGGATATCAGCCACCTGTACTCGTGGACCTGTAACTGCTGTTACATGAGGACTGACATCTACCACTTGAATACTGAGAGGTGTTTTCATTTCTGCTGTCTTCATAAGAGCTCATTACATGCCCCCAGAAACTCAGGGGGAAAGCCACTCCTGTGAAGAAACTGACAGTGTTGCTCTCTTGCCTATCAGGTCCCTTTTGCAGGCATGGCAGAGACACTAGGGTGTCAGTCAGTCTGCTGGAAGTAGTTTTGTGTTTCATACTTGTGTGAGCAGAAATGGATTTTCTTCTGAGAAACCCTGCATGTCATACTGATGGAAACAGACTTAACGCCTCAGCTAAGATAGGATTTATATGTTATTGTGTGAGAAAGGAACCAAATCATTCCATCTTACCAAGAAGAAAGAGAAGGTAATCATATTTCTATAAAAGCAAATACAGAGGAGCCCAGAAAACTTTGGCACTAAGTAGTATATAAGTTAAAAATAAGTGAAT
The DNA here is from genome assembly GCA_963574575.1 of Galagoides demidoff. Classification (NCBI taxonomy): domain Eukaryota; kingdom Metazoa; phylum Chordata; class Mammalia; order Primates; family Galagidae; genus Galagoides; species Galagoides demidoff. The sequence goes on from CAUYQV010076613.1 coordinate 860, forward strand.
AGATATACAGGGAGAAAATTATATACTTTAAAGGATGAATTTTTGATCTTCTACCTTTGCTATACACCAGACAGTTAATTTTAATTGAATACATGTTCTTAAAAATATGCCTTCTCTTTTTTTTCTTCCTTCCTTCCTTTTTTCCTTATTTTCTTTCATTTTTTTGAAGGTGAGGGTGAGAAAAACATTGGGACACTAGCTGTCAAGAGAAAAAAATAAGAGAGCAAACACAATTTTTTTTTTTTTTTTTTTTTGCAGTTTTTGGCCAGGGCTGGGTTTGAACCAGCATATGGGGCCAGCGCCCTACTCCTTTGAGCCACAGGCGCCACCCACAAACTTTTTTTCCTCCCATTTTATTTGACAGAAAAGAACAAAAGGTCGTAAAAAAAAAAAGTAGTAATTATTGACCCTCAGTATTAACTCTCTTCTCTTGGGCAAGCAGATAATGAGGCTGCTCTTTGAGATACACGCCATGCAGCTGGCAGCAGACACAGATAACTCCTGTGTCACAGCTTTTAAAATGCCTCAGAGGACCAGAGGAATTTTTCTGGTCTATTTGGTAAATATGTATTAAAGTAATTTTTAAAATACTTATGTACTTAATAGGCTGGAAGTGGTCAATGGTTTAATGAATAGTCATGCATTTTGAAACATATATTATTATTTATGCATTGACCCCAATGAGAAAGTCTTTAAAAAATGGCATATCTGTCGACTGTGTAATTTTGTAATAAAAATCTTAGAAGTAGTTCAGAAGCTCAGGAGCCAATTTCAAATGTACATTATCTCATCATCCATTCACCCCATTTTCCCTGCTTGCTCTTCCTCTTATGGGATGTATTTTAATAGGTTCATTCTGTGGCCTCCCTGCTGGCCTAATTTAATTTTCACATTAAAGCTGATTTACATTCTAATTGTGATTTTGGTGTAGAATTTGTCCGGTATTCATTCATGGTGTTTAGCACGTAGTAGGCACTCAGGCAACATCCATGAACAGACGACGCCAGCCTGGTGCGGTGCTGAACGGCAAACACAGAGGCTCAGTCAGGGCTCAGTTGGAGGCTTCTGTCAGGCACAAAGGCCATAAACAAACAGATCCAGGCTCCATCTCTAGCTTTGTCATTTACCAACTACCTCTCCTTTGACAAATTAGATCTATGTCTCTCCCCACCAGTTTCCTCATCTACCAAACAGGAACACCAAACTCCAGCCTCACAGATTTCTTAACAGGGACCTGTGGAAATGCAACATGTGGGCAGCTGGGTCCAGCTGCTCCCATCCCCAGCACTGGGACCTCGGCAGCCTGAACTCTCATCCAGGAACACAGGAAATACTCATTTCTAGACAGTGTCCACAGTGCCCCAAACACAAATATCAAGATAAAAATTTAAATAATCCAGGGAACTGGCATCCTTGCCTAGTGTTAGGAATATGATTCTTTAATAATTCCTGAAGTCACATTTGCAGAAGCCTGACCTCCATCACCAGCATGGCCTAGGGATCCTGGTACCTCACATGCTCACCCTGCCCTCCCCTCCCTGCTTTGAGGCTCCAGCCCAAAGCAGGGTTTTTCCTCCCCTGGTGCCCACAGACCCTGCGGGAAGAAAAAGAGACCTGGAGGTCCCTTCTGGATTTCAGAAAATTATACATATAAACAGTAAGATTTTCCAGTTTTAGTATATGTGCTGCTGAAGAGAGCACCAGTCAGATTTTCTGAGCACAAACAAAGGTCATGCTTCCTACTGCAGCACTGTGCAGTAAACAGGGTTTTGAGAATAAACATTATTAACATGCTCACTGAGCCGCCCCCACTCTGCTCCAGGTGAGGCACAGCAGAAATAAACAAATATGCTTCTTGGCTCTCTGCTGTCTGAGGTGTGGTGAGCTGCTGCAGTCTTGGAAAGGCATTAAAATTGCTGGTACTTAATTGGATTTGTTTTGCTATCAGGATACAGATCTCAAAGTTTTTCCACGTATGCCAAATTAGGGAGGTGCTATTGGTGGTGGGATGCTCGGTGTCATCTGAAGGGCCACCGAGGGATGTGAAATCTCGTGTTCCCACTCACTCTCACTGTTGACCAGGTTTTTTCCAATAGCTGTTGGGTGAGTGAGCAGGCCAGCAGTTGCCTGGGTCCTGGGTCCGGCTGGTACAGGGCATCTCCTTCCCTGAGCAGTGTGTGCTTTGCATGGCCTTGGACTAGACTTGTTACGTGACCTTTTTTGAAATGGAAATTTTATCTGTCACCTACTTATTGGAAAATTATTTTTGCAAATTTAGTCTGGTATGCTGTTTTAAAATATATTGCATATAATACACATTTTTCCTACATAAGAAATTATTATTTTGTAAGCTATCAGCAATAGAAAGCAGCTTTCCCTTCCCAGTAAAAATAGATGATACAGCTCAGCTGAGCTGAGCTGGAGGACCTGCCACCTAAACCCTGCCGGTGTTCATGCAGCAGCAGCTGGCAGCAGAAACAGCGGGTTGGAGGGTAGGCTTAGGGGGCCCGTAGGAGGTTCCAGTAGCTGGAGGGTCCAGACACCTACTGGGGAGACACCGGGGCACTGGTGCCTCCCTCCCCTGGCACTTATGGCTGAACCACCTTTCCTAGACCTGGTCAATTTCATGTAAGTTTCCTAGGCCTGAATGATTGTGGCCTTTCATTCACTAAGTTCCAGCCCCAGGCAGCTAAATGTAACAACTGAGTTCCAGAATGAATGCAGCTTTAAAGGACCCACGCCCACTAAATGTAACACTTGAGTTGGGCTAAATAACCCCACGCGACTATATATACCCCTGGACAAACAGCCCAGGGAGAGACAAACAGAGGGAGGGAGAGAGCTCTTTACCCACCTGGGTTCTTTCTGCCAGGATCTTTGGCATTTTTGTATTTTTTTTTCTTTTTCTGTAAATTAATCCTCTCTTACCATTGATCTGTGGTCCGTGGATTCATTCTTCAAATCATTGAGACCAAAAACCCTTGAAGACGAAATTCCGGTATCATGGAGACTTAGATATTTGTCTAAAAGGCAGAATCAGTACTATTTTAAAAAAAAAAAAATATAAGGTGATGTTGTATGGGATATAAACATTTTTTTTTTGAGATGGAGCCTCAAGCTATCCCCTTGGGTAGAGTGCCATGGCATCACAGCTCATAGCAACCTCCAACTCCTGGGCTCAAGCGAGTCTCCTGCCTCCGCCTCCCAAGTAACTGGGACCACAGGAGCCCGCCACAATGCCCAGCCATTTTTTGGTTGCAGCCATCATTGTTGTTTGGCAGGCCCGGGCTGGGGATTCGAACCCGCCACCTTAGGTGTACGTGGCTGGCGCCTTAGCGGATTGAGCCACAGGCGCCAAGCCAAATCACAGAATTTCTAAGAAAAATCCTAGAAGTTATATAACCAGAATGTTCAAAATAAAAATTTTTCTTTAAACATAACAATGTTGATAATGATAACCCCCACCACTACCGATACACAGCCTCTGTGCCAGGCATGAATTGTATTACATTTCCTTTAATTCTCGTGATAACCTCTGAGGTACAGACTCTTCTTCGTTTCATTTTACAGATGAGGAAACTGAGACCCAGAGCCACTAAATAACTTGCTTAAAGTCACACAGATAGTAAGTGCTGGAGACAGGATTCAAACTTAGGCATGCAATCTGACTCCACAGACCCTGCTCTCATCTCTTAACTCTGCAATTTATGTCTTCTATGACCTCAGTTTAGAGACAATTTCTTACATAAGAAATACACTGCTCAAATGATAAAGAAAAAGATTTCTCCAGAAAGCTGAAGGAAAAATATAATGAATACCTTCAGCAAATGGTACTGTAACAATGGGATAACCACATACCAAAAAACCTCAAAACTTCAACTCTTTCCTCATAACATATACAAAACCTACCTTGAAATGAACAATAGATTTCAATGTAAGAGCTAAAACTACAGCATCTCTAAAAAGGAGTTGATAAATCTTAGTGCTATTGATTTAGGCTAAAAAAACTGCTGAAATAGCATTTTTTAGTACAATATTCATATTTTGAAATTTGCCTTAGTTAAGACAACTCCAAAAAATTAGGAATTAAGTGAAAGAAATGTTTCAGTTGGAATATTTTAAAAAGTCTAAATGCTTTATCTGATTGCTTCTTTACAACTGGTAATTTATTCAAAATAGCAATTTGGAAGACACAATGATCTCATTGTAAGTTTTTGTCTGTATATTACAGACAAGCACTTATAAATAAACAAACAGTTCTATCTAAAGTGGTTTTAGGGCTTCCCAGACACCAATGACATCATGGAAGAAATGAAATTATCTGTACTCTTATTTAAGAGTTCCTGATATTTAACTGACACTGTCAAGATATCTTAGAGGACAGATTTCTAGAGGCTAGCCTAAGTTTTTAAGTTCTGAAATATAAATTCTCCAATCTTAATGACTCATAATCCAAACAGCATAAAATACTGATTTACAGAGTAACAAACTGAGAAATCTATTTGGATTTCTGGGCTTTGTTCTTTTACTTGATTAAAAAAAGATAAAATAGAAACATGCAAAAATGTATTTTAACTGAGACCTATGATGTGACATAATAATAACAATAATGTTATTTCTTTTTTTTTTTTTGAGATTCTTACTTTGTTGCCCTCAGTAGAGTGCCATGGCATCACAGCTCATGGCAACCTCAAACTCTTGGGCTTAAGAGATTCTTCTGCCTCAGCTTTTCAAGTAGCAGGGACTATAGGAGACCGCCACAATGCCCACCTGCTATTTTTTTTTTTTTTTTTGAGATGGAGCCTCAAGCTATCCCCCTGGGTAGAGTGCCATGGCATCACAGCTCATAGCAACCTCTAACTCCTGGGCTCAAGCAAGTCTCCTGCCTCTGCCTCCCAAGTAGCTGGGACCACAGGCACCTGCCACAACGCCAGGCCTGGCCATTTTCTCGTTGCAGCCATCATTGTTGTTTGGCAGGCCCAGGCTGGGGATTCGAACCAGCCACCTTAGGTGTACGTGGCTGGCGCCTTAGCTGATTGAGCCACAGGCGCTGAGCCAGTTCTTTCTTTTCATCTCACTTTTGCATCTCTCTCCTTCAAAGTCCTCCTATAAAGCATGTCAGGCTGAAGAATGACAAGTAGAAAGCACGTGCCACAGGCCCCTCTGTCTCCAGGCTCCCCTTGTCCCACTGTCCCCTGGGCTTCCTTTACCCTTGCCCCTTATTATGCTAGATGTAGTTATTTCCACTAATCTCCCTCACCAGGCCAGCCAGCACTTCCCTACCAGGATCCTGCCCACTCTGGGAACACTTGTACCTGTTGCCTTGGAAGAAATTTTATTTATTTATTTATTTTTTTGAGACAGAGTCTCACTTTGTCACCCTTGGTAAAGTGCCATGGCCTCACAGCTCACAGCAACCTCAAACTCTTGGGCTCAAGTGATTCTCTTGCCTCAGCCTCCCAAGTAGCTGGAACTATAGGTGCCCACCACAACGCCTGGCTATTTTTAGAGACAATTTCTCTCTCTTCCTCAGTCTGGTCTCGAATCTGTGAGCTCAGGCAATCCACCCACCTCTCAGCCTCCAAAGTGCTAGGATTACAAGTGTGAGCCACCATACCAGGCCACCTTGGAAGAAGTTTGAAGGGATTCGAACTCCACCTGTAAAGACATTTCCCACTGGTTTGTATTCAATTTGCTTTCCCAGGAATTAGGTGTCATTCAGCTTAAATGTCACCACCTCCAAGAGACCTTCCTGGGCCACCCTGTCTGTCCCTATCATTCTCTGTCATGGTACCTATCACCATCTGGAGTCCTCCTTGTCGACTTGTTTACTTCCTCACTAGAATGTTTGTTCCATGAGGGCAGGAACCTTGTCTTGTTCACTCCCACAGGTGCTCAGTAAATATTTGTCAAATCCATGCTTGACTATATATGCAACAACAAGGTCTGGAGGATGTTTCATTTTTATTTTAATTTTATATTAATTAATTATTATTTTTTTTTTTTTGAGAAAGAGCCTCACTTTGTCACCTTTGGTAGAGTGCTGTGGCATCACAGCTCACATCAACCTCAAACTCTCGGGCTTAAGCTATTCTCTTGCCTCAGCCTCCCAGGTAGCTGGGACTATAGGCGCCCACCACAATGCCAGATTATTTTTTTTGAAATGGGTCTCAATCTTGTTCAGGCTGATCTTGAATTCATGAGCTCACACAATCGACCTGCCTCAGACTCCCAAGTGCTGGGATTACAGTCTGAGCCACCACCAGGCCACCTTTTTTTTTTTTTAACTAATTACTTTTTTTTATTTGAGACGGAGTCTCATTATGTCATCCTCAGTAGAGTTCTATGGCGTAATAGCTCACAGCAACCTCAAACTCTTTGGCTTAAGTGATGCTCTTGCCTCAGTCTCCCAGGTAGCTGGGACTACAGGCATTCGCCACAATGCCCGGCTATTTTTTGTTGCAGTTGTCATTGTTTAGCTGGCCTGGACTGGGTTTGAACCCCCCAGACTTGGTGTATGTGGCTGGTGCTGTAACCACTGTGCTATGGGCGCCTAACCAATTAATTACTTTTTTGATACAGAGTCTCACTCCATCACTCTGAGTAGAGTGCCATGGTGTCACAGCTCACAGCAATCTTATACTCTTAGGCTAAAGCCATCTTCTTGCCTTGGCTTCCCGAGTAGATGGGACTATAGTTTTTCTTTTCTTTTCTTTTCCTTTTTTTTGAGACAGAGTCTCACTTTGTCACTCTTGGTAGAGTGCTATGGTATCATAGCTCACAGCAACCTCAAACTCTTGGGCTTAAGTGATTCTCTTGTCTCAGCCTCCCAACAGCTGGGACTACAGGTGCCCACCACAATGCTGGCTATTTTTAGAGATGAGGTCTTGCTCTGGCTTGGGATGGTCTTGAACATTTGAGCTCAGGCAATCTACCTGCCTCAGCCTCCAGAGTGCTAGGATTGCAGATATTGGCCATTGCACCTGGCCTCCAGATAGTTTTTCTATTTTTAGTAGAGACAGGTCTCACTCTTGCTCAGGCTGGTGTCGAATGCCTAAGCTCAAGGAATCCACCTGCCTTGGCCTCCCAGAGTGTTAGGATTACAGGTATGAACCACCGTTCCCGGCCTGGAAATATGTTTCAAACTAACAGCCTTGGGAAAGGACTGGGATTGAGAGGGGCAGGCAAGCTGGAGTTTGAGCTTTATTTTTAAATTTGACAAGAAGAGGAGTGTATTCTCTTCTTAGCTGATAGTTAAAAAATAAAACAGGCACTGAATTAAGGGCTCAAGACCTTTTGCTCTAATCCTGAAATTATGGCATGATTTTGGGCAAGTGGCCAGATTCGCCTGTCTGTGGCTTCTGACCTCACCTGTGAACACAGAACCACCTTCCACCTGAACCCCGGATTTATAGTCTGCACAGCATTTTCACATCCATTATCTCACCTGATTACCCACAACCCTAGAATACAGGCAAGACAAAGATTATTATTCCCATTTTATAGGGTAAGAAATTGGGGTTCACAGGGGTGTGTTGTCTGGCCTGCAGTCACACAGCTATAGTCATGCACGTCCTTACATGGTAACATGGCAAAGCTGACTCAGATGCTGAGTTTAAAAAGCCCATAATCACTAATGGGGCTGGGAGGGCTATGCTGTGTGGGCTGTTATTATGGCAATGGGATCAGTGTTAGATCTGGAGCTATCTTCAGGGACCTAAAAGGAATCCCTTAGGTTCGTAAAGACAGGGGTATATATGATCTCTCTTGGACTTTAATGAGAATCTTACATGGTCTTTAAAGGCCAAGATGGCTGCCGGTATCAGGAGCCTGAGTCCAAGTTTAATGATACCACATGGATTTCTGCTTTCCTGTAGTTGCTATCTTTCTTTTGTAGAGACAGGGTCTCACTTTATTGCCCCCGGTAGAGTGCTGTGGCATCACACAGCTCACAGCAACCTCCGACTCCTGGGCTTAGGCAATTCTCTTGCCTTAGCCTCCAGAGTAGCTGGGATTACAGGCACCTGCCACAACGCCCGGGTATTTTTTTTGTTGCGGTTCAGCCAGGACTGGGTTTGAACCCGCCACCCTTGGTATATGCAGCTGGCACCCTACCCAGTGAGCCACAGGTGCCGCCCATAAATTTCATTTTTGGTGGGGGGACAGAGCCTCAAGCTGTCACCCTAGGTAGAGTACTGTGACATCACAGCTCACAGCAACCTCCACCTCCTGGCTTAAGCAATTCTCTTGCCTCAGCCTCCCAAGTAGCTGGGACTACAGGTGCCTGCCACAACGCCTGGCTATTTTTTTGGTTGTAGTTGTCACTGTTGTTTGGCAGGCCCAGGCTGGATTCAAACCTGCCAGCTCTGGTGTATGTGGCTGGCGCCTTAGCCACTTGAGCTACGCGCTGAGCCCTGCAGTTGCTCAGGGGACAGAGTGGGAGGTGGCAATGCAGGGCTGGAGTTGGGTCATGGCAGTTCCTTCCTAGGTCATCCCAATTCTGGGCCAAGATGGTGGCCTTCTAGTTTCAGACATACCTATGGTGTAAGACTGGGCCAGGTTGGCAAGCCAGGGTTCCCAGGCCCTGGGTGATGGGACTCTGTGAACTCTGAGGACATAAAATGCTCCAAATTGGCCTCTATCCTTGATAATTTACCCAAAAGGTCCAAGTGACAAGCTGGGTACAAAATGTTTCAATCCATTTTATCACGTTTTCCAGGGGCCGCCCTCTAATTTAATACTTAGAATTTGAGTCATGAATAAAGGATAGTCATTTTATATTTTAATCCTCTCAAGCACTTTTTTATCCTATTTCGAAGATGTGGAAACTGAGGTCTAGGGAGGCACAAGCTCACATGACTGAGTGGGGAAAGTCAGGATTCAAGCTTGAATGAGTGTAATTCTAAAATTCCAGTTCTTTCCACTTCCCTGAGCACTAAGGGGTGATGAAGATGACTAAGACCCTATTTCTTCCTTTGGGAGGGAGCTGACATTGCAGCTAGTTACAGCATTGGTCAGAGTGACATCACCACCTCTGCAGCAGGAGGCTGATTATGTGCAGGGAGAGTCAGGAGAGGTCTCTGCTAAAGGGTTGGCTGGGGGAGGTCTTGAAGTGGGGAGCAGATGGAGAATGAGGCGGGGAGCTTCTAAGGCCAGATGTGGATGTCCTTTGTGCCCTGCTTCCTTTAGATCTTCCCCATAGGAGTCGGACCTGCCACCACTCTAATTAGACTGAAGGGGACCCAGGCCACAGTGGGAACTCTGCAAGACCTGGTTGTGGGGCTGAATACCTCCCTGAACAGAACGCCTGGACTGATATGGGTGGACAGACCTGGGTCTGTGTGGCAGGCTATGACGTGGAGGACGTGGAAGCGAGAACGTCCCAGGAACTCCGGGGTGTTTTAGAGCTGTGAGACTGGGTGAGGGCCACGGGAGGTGCTGCAGGCCAGGCAGAATGCCCTCCTAATGCTTCAGGGCAGAGGCTGGTAGGGTGAGGAAATTTGTAGTCCTTAGCCAAGGGAAGGAGGCCAGATGAAAGCAAGAGGGAGGTACCCCTCCTCTGGAGGGGGAGGGGTCCAGGTGGGCCCCAGCTGTGGGGTTGGCAGTGGGGAAGAAGCCACAGCGACAGGGTCTACGTTGCGGGGGACGGAGGGAGGTGACTCCTTGGGCTGGCCTAGAGTTCTTGGAGGGCCTCACTGTGGGGATCGTATGACTGGGTATAGTCGAGGAGAGGGGCCATGGGGTGTCCCGCCCTTTCTGTGTGTGTGGGGGGGTTGGGGGTTGTCTGTGTCTGGGGGCGGAGCCACAGCTGGGTGGGGCGCCCAGTTGCCCCCTCCCCGCTCCCCGGCGGCGGCTGGCCGACCTCGGGTGGGGACGGAGGCGGTGGGACGCCCGCGCCTGCGGCCGGCCCACAATGCGGGTAGAGGGCCGCGGTGAGTAAGCGGCGGCCGGCTGGGCCGGGCCACGCGGGGCGGCGGCTGCTCGGGCAGGTCGGGGCAGGGCCGGGCGGGCGGGTGCTGCAGGCAGCCCAGCCGGGACCCAGCGCTGAGCCCCGGCGAGGACACCGAGGCCTCCGCCCCGCCTCCGCCCCGCCCCGCGCCCAGCCGGTCTGCGCCTGGAGCTCGGAGCAGCGCCCGGGCCGAGCCGCAGCAGCAGCCGGAAATCGGGTCCTTGCGGCGGCCGCCGACCCGGCACGAACCGGGACCCGACGCCGGAGTCGGAGCCGGCCGGGCCCGCGCGGGTCATGGCGGGACCGAGGGGCGCGCTGCTGGCCTGGTGCCGCCGCCAGTGCGAGGGCTACCGTGGCGTGGAGATCCGCGACCTGAGCAGCTCCTTCCGGGATGGCCTGGCCTTCTGCGCCATCCTGCACCGGCATCGGCCCGACCTGCTGTGAGTGCGGGGCCCCAGGAAGGGCGGGCGGGCGCGCGGGGCGGGCCGCTGCTGGGGGCCGCCGCCCCCCTCAGTGACGCGGAGCCGGGAGGTGACAGGCGCCGCCCCCCGGGGACCGAAACACGTACCCCGCCGACGTCCCTGCACCCTGGGAGGGCGGCTGTGACACCCCTAACCGCGGGCTCCCCTCCCCCACTCAGCCTCTCTGACCCGGCTCGCTGGCCACCGAAAAGGTGCCGGCCCGCTAGTCCCTCCTAGAAGGGCCCTGGCCCCGCCCACAAAGTCCTGATTTCAGCGGAGGGACCCTGCGCCCCCAAGGCCTTGACTTTCTCTTTTAGGGGGCACTCAGGGAGGTATGAGTCATGAAGCACTGTTCTCTCCGGGCCCTTGCTCTGGGAGTCCAGGTGAACGCTCACTTCTCTGATTCCTCAGTGGGATCTTGTCTCAGGGCATTAGCACAGTTCTTGGCACAGAGGAGACCCTGAGATTAACAATTGTTGGATGGACAGAAGTACACTTTCTTGCCCTCGTACCTTACCAATTAGGACACCGACTTGCCTCCTGTATGGCCCTGCTGCCCTCAGTGAGGCGCCACAGTTGGAGCAAGCGAGAGGACTCAGGTCCGTGGCATTGGAAAGACTCATAGGATCTGCTTGACAGCCACCAAACAGCTGCTCTGGCTGTGAAATGGCCCCTTCCTGCCTTAGCTGCCCATTGAAGTTCTTGGGGGAAAATGTATGTCAAGCCTCCCAGGGCAGTTGACTGGGAACTTCTGTTTCAGAAGTTCCAAATGGCCCTTCCCTGGGCCCTGGAACTCTTTTCATCCATTCATTCATAAAACACACAGTGAAAGCTTATCTGGTGCTACCATTTCTTGTGCTTTCGGTCTCATCTGCAAATGCCACTCTTGCCTACAGCCTCCCTGCCACGGCTTCTGAAGCCTGGCAGGGTCTGGAGTCTTTCCATCTCCCCCTCTATATCTGTGTTCAGCAAGGAAGGGCTTTGGAAGGATTGCCTGAGGGTTTGGGGTGGAGTGTATTTGGTTTACTCTACCAGTCAGCATAGTGGCTGTGGGAGGGTTGTTGGCCCCTTGTGGGGTCCAGAAGGTCATGGAGGTCTGTATACAAAGGGAGCAAGATACGAGGGTGTAGGTGGCTGCTCTCTGCTTGGGGCATATGACACCTGTATTAGTGGAGGCACAGGGTGGGAGCTCCCTTCCCAGCAGGGGCTTGGAGGATGGACCAGCACATTGGATTGGAGGGTTTGAGTGGTCTTCTCTTTTGTTTGGGGGCTGGGTGGTCAGGAAGGAGTCAGGGAACAGCCTAGAGTAAGAAGGAACTAGGGTGTCACACTGAGCCATGTGGTGGACCTGTTGGCATGAAAGTGCAGGCAGCCCGGTTTGTGTTCAGTTTCTGTATGTGTTATGTTCATGACACTGGGTGAATCATTGGATCTCTCCAGGCATCTGTTTCCTCATCTGCAAGGTGGGATTGGTGATAATATCCCACAGAATTATTGGGAGGATTACACGAGATAATAAGCATTCAATTAATGTTAGTTATAAGTGTATTATTAGGTGACAGGTGATGACAATGTTTTATGTCTTCATTTATTCAACAAGTGTCTGTGGAGTTGCTACTCTGTGCTGGGCACTACCTGGTAATGGATATGCCAGCCAATAAAATGGCAAAACTCTGTACACTCCCCAACACCTACAGAGGAAACTGATATATAAAGTGATGACAATTCCATGTGCTCTGTCAGAGAGCCTGGTCCGGGAAGACCTCTCAGGGAGGGTGTAATCTTCAAAGAGATGGCAGAAGCCAGGTTAGAGGCCGAGGGGAGAGCGTTGTGGCTGAAGGCCCTGCCTGAGTGTAGGTGCAGGGAGTGAGGTATGCTGACCTGGAGGCAGTAAGTCAGGGGAAGTCAGGGGTGTGGCTGGGCCAGGTAGCTGAGGGCCTCTTTTGCTGGCTAAGGAGAGTAGACAGGGGCCTCAGGGAGCTGTTTGTGTTTTAAGCAAAGGAGGGATGTAGCTGGAGAAAAGTGTGGAGGGGAGGGTAGCTCCCCTTCTGGGATGGGATCTGGGCTCGTGTCCATGCATTCATTTTCAAGGGAGGCCAGTGCTTGGGCTGCTGGTCCTTTGCACTGGAGAGAATTTGAGGCCCAGGTCCCATGTGAGGAAGGAGGGTAGGGAGGATCTCTGTGAGGGTAGGGGTGGGCCAGGGGGTGAGGGCAAGAATCATCTTGTAAAGTGGTTCAGGCTGGAGTTGTGGGCCCCACCAAGGTGAACTTGCTGTTAGCTCCCACCTTGCCCAGGGAGGTCCGTTCCCTCTCATCCCATCCAGGCATGTTTAAGCTTCTTTGAGGGCAGGGAGCATGTAAGTTTCATTTTTATGTGTCCTTCATCTATTTCAGAGTCAAGCAGAATTTCCCAGGCTTCTTCTGGGAATGCTGCTGGGTGACCTAAACAGCTGAGACAGTTGCCTTTGTCTCAATTGTTCTGGGAACAAGCCTTTGTTGAGTGCTGGGCGGTGTCACAGACCAGGAAACTGAGGTTTAGTGATGTTAAATAAGCTAGCTTAAATCCATACTCTTAGGCAGCAGCAAAACATAGGGGAGTTAGTAAGATGGCCCAGGGGAGAAGGGAGTGGCCTGGCCACAGGTGGCAGAAGGGGGCTGGAGCTCAGACATCCTTACCTTCCTTCCCTCTTCACAGTCTGCCCAACCCTCAGGCACCAGACTCCCTCCAGGGTTCCTAAGCTATCCTTTCTTGCCCAGGGCTCAGGGTGCCTGGCCTCTGCCTGGACAAGTGTTAGGAGCAGGAGGAAAGGTGCTTGCCCAGCTTCCTTATGTGGAGCTCAGACTTTACCAGTCCTCATCTCCAGCCAGGGCGGTGTCTCATCCTTTCCCTAATTTGTGGATGGGAAAATGAATGCTGAAGGACAGCTGACCAAGGTCCTGCAGCCCGGCCTGGAAGAGCAGGGCCCAGAGGCCAGGCCTCGGAGGATCTGCCTGCTCTCGCTTCTCTGGGCCACCCTGTGTCCGGCAGCAGGGGGCTGCAGTTTTCAGCACAGGGGTGTGCCTGAAGGGCTGCTGGGCAGGGAGACTAAGCTGCCTTATATGGTTTCAGCCCCTCCAGTGGCCTGGATTGGGGAGGAAAAAGAGGGGGATAAATAAAACCAGCAGGCCAGCCAGCTGTCCTATATCCCTCTCGCCTGTCTCATGCCCCTCCTACCTGTTGAAGTTTAGAAACCAGAAAAAACTCTCACTGCTCCCCACAAAGGGAAGCTGTCCCCAGCGGGGTCAACCAGCCATTCAGTGCCAGCAGCTGGGAGTAGGTACCATTTCTACTCTGGTTCAAACTTGTTCTTCTATTCTTGGCCCCATGAAGAAAAACATTCATCTTCAGGCTGGGCTGGGTTGGGATTCAGCAAGTTGATGTGGCTTCTCCAAGTGCAGTCTGTGACTTGCAGTGGAAGGGCTAGAAATTTGGATTCCAAGGACTGAATGGCTTCCCCTCTCTAGGCTACAGTGTCTGCATCTGTAAAATGAAATAAATACCTGTATAAATTCCTGCCAAATAGAGTGGCTCTGAAAATTAGGCAAATGAGACAGGATCTCAGCACAGTGCCTGCTTGAGGCCAGAATCCATAAATGCTTTTGTTCCTGTGACAGCTTGTCCTGGGGCCGTGTGCGGTGGCTCATGCCTGTAATCCTAGCACTCTGGGAGGCCAAGGCAGGTGGATTGCTTGAGCTCACAGGTTTAAGACCAGCCTGAACAAGAGTGAGACCCCAGTCTCCAAAAATAGCCAAGTGTTATGGTGGGCACCTGTGGAAAGGCACCCTTCCAACTGCTTGGGAGGCTGAGGCAAGAGAATCGCTTGAGCCCAAAAGTTTGAGGTTGCTGTGAGCCATGATGCCATAGTTCTCTACAGAGGGCAACAAAGTGAGACTGTCTCAAAAAAACAAAAAAAGCTTGTCCTGGTCTTAGTTGTGTCTTTGCCAGGGTCTCAGGAGATAGTCCTGAATGTCTAGGCTTGAGCCCCACTCTTCTCAGGGATCTCCCAGCTTTGCCTCCAGGGGCAGTGAGCTCACATCCTACCCCTGACCACCATGGTAGCCCTGGCCCCAAGAGCAAGTGCTCGCTGCCTCAGTTTCCTCCTCAGCAGCCCACATGGCCCTCCCCCTGTCCTGCTGAGGCTGACTCCAGAGGAAGTCACCTTTGCTCAGCTGCTTGCTGGCTGCACGCCCCCGCCCCACCCCCAGCACCTCCTCTCTTGACCAATCTGCCCTTCTTTGCCTTTTGCAGAGATTTTGATTCACTTTCCAAGGACAATGTCTTCGAGAATAACCGTTTGGTGAGTCCCAGACAGGTGGAAGCCCAAGAAGCTATGTGTGTGTGATGACAGTGTATGTGAGAGTGTGTGTGTGAGTGTGGGGGAGAATGAGAGAGTAGTGAGAGCCAGTGCAAGAGTGTGTGAGAGTGTGTGAGTGTGTGTGTGAGCGTGTGCTTGTTTGGCAGGACAGGTGTCTGGCAGGGTGGCTGCCCTTGCACTCAGGCCACAGACCCCAGAGAATGCCTGGCTGCTCCTCCCCCCACCCCTGCTTCCTGGCAGCCTCCTTCTCCAGGGGCTGGGGTGGGACTAGAGCTGAGGGGGCCATAGTCACCACATGTCCCTGAGAGAAGCCCCCTCACACTGCCTCCCTCTTGGCCTCTTCTTCCTGCTGTGACCACTCCTGCCTCACGCCCCAGGCCTTTGAAGTGGCCGAGAAGGAGCTGGGGATCCCTGCTCTCCTGGACCCCAATGACATGGTCTCCATGAGCGTCCCCGACTGCCTCAGCATCATGACCTATCTGTCCCAGTATTACAACCACTTCGCCAGTCCCAGCCAAGGTGAGAGGGGACCCAGCCCTGAGGGAGGCTGGCCTGGGGTGCCCCAGGGATGTTTGTTACTTATTTTCTGAGCAGCCAACAGGCAGCTGGGGAGGCAGCACGTGGCTTACTCATTCAAATACGTTTTGAGTAAAATAGCACTATGCTAGTCCCTGAGGGCACAGCTGTGACCGTGATCACTGCTCAGGCTTTTCGGGGAGACAGACAACAAACACTTCAACCAAAAAATGAACAGGATACTGTCAGAGGAGACCAAACAGGCTGAAGCTGTCCTCCGTGTGTGAGCTCACCTCCCCAGCACCCCTTCACTTCCTGTTTGCAGACACTTCCAGGGTTTTCCTTCAGTAGGGAAGTGGCCCTGTCCTGTGGGGGTGTTGTGCAGCATCTTCCACAGAAGTGACCTTTAAGGCCTGAGAATGGAGAGGCAGGGAAGTGGGGATCTCAGGTTAGGGATCTCCCTCTCTGCTCTGAGTCAGGTAATGGGACCTCCCTGTGCAAGAACCTCTCCTGGGGCAACGGGGCCGTCCCTTCTGCAGAGAGGAAACAGGCCCAGAGAGGGGAGGCAAGGAGTCTGAGCTCATACAGCAGAAAAACTGAGCAGCTAGAATGAGAATCCAGGTGTCCTGAATCCTATACTGGGTCACTGTCCATAGGTCCTGAGTGGAGCCCATTTCAGCCCCACTCCTGCCTCTGCTCTTTATCTGGACAATCCCAGCCCTTTTCTTTTCTTTACTTTTCTTTTTTTTTGAGATAGAGTCTTGCTCAGTTACCCTCAGTCAAGTGCTGTGAAGTCATAGCTCACAGCAACCTCAAACTCTTAGGCTCAAGTGATTTTCTTGCCTCAGCCTCCTGAATAGCTGGGACTATAGGCACCCACCACAACATCGGCTATTTTTAGAGACGGGGATCTCACTCTGGCTCAGACTGGTCTCAAACCCATGAGTTCAAGCAATCCACCCACCTTGGCCTCCCAGAGTGCTAGGATTACAGGTGTGAGCAACTGTGCCCAGCCAACTCATTTATTTTTCCTTCCCCCCCCCCTTTTTTTTTTGAGACAGACTCATTCTTTTGCCACGGGTAGAATGCAGTGGCATCATCATAGATCACAGCAACCTCTATCTCAGTGATTCTCAACCTTGCTAATGCCGCAGCTTTTTAATATAGTTCCTGTGGGTTGAGACCAACAGGTTGAGAACCGCCGCTCTAACTCCTGGGCTCCAGCAATCCTTCTGCCTCAGCCTCCCAAGTAGCTGGGAATACTGGCATACATCTGGCTAGTTTTCCTGTTTTTTTGTAGAGACAGGATCTTGCTCTTGCTCAGGCTTATCTCAAACTCCTGGCCTCAAGCAATCCTCCTGCCTTAGCCTCCCAAGTAGCTGGGAATACAGGTGCATGCTACTTTGTCTGGTGAATTTTTTCTATTTTTAGTAGAGACAGGGTCTTGCTCTTGCTCAGGCTGGTCCTAAACTTCTGCCTTCAGGTGATCCTCCTGCTTCAGCCTCACAGAGCACTAGGATTATGGGCATGAGCCACTGTGCCCTTCTTAGCCCATTTCTTTTAAAAAAGTATTTTATGAAGTCAGGGGGGTGTCTATTTTTACTAAAAGTGAAACATGTTCACTATAGAAAATTTAGAACATAGCAAAAGCATAAAAATTGAAACAATGTGTTATTCTCCCTCTTCCACATGACACTAGGGATTAATTCCTTTGACCAGAGTTTAGGGTGCTTACTCAGGATCACAATTCAGTCTTAGCTCCTAGAGGCTTCCTGCGGCCAAACCTCAGTGTCTTTACTAAGCTCTTCTCTGTGGCTTGGGGAGTCAGGGTGGCCATCTGTGGTGCCCAGCTCACATTCCGTGGCTTTCTCTGGGCGCACTGGTGGGCCCAACTTCCTGTTTTTTGTGTAGGTGGGAGCACCCCCCTTGCCTCGGGGATTTTCGTAGATAAAGGTACAGTTTGTGCTTTTTGTATAGCTTGGCCCTAAGTGCAAACCATTTTTATCCCATCTGCTGCTCAAGCAAAGGAAACAGCGATGTGTTCCAATTCTGGGGGCAAAACTGGCTGCTGGGCTCCCCCAGATGGCCCTGCAGTACACTTTCTGTGAGAGTGGAGGCATTTCAAGGGTGATTGTGACCAGCCTTGACTTTTACTGGACTCAGTCACTCGGGAGCCTGCCCTTGGCTGAGATACCACAGTGCTGTGCAGTGTGCAGCCTGTGCCATGCTCAGTGAGTGCCAGTGACCACTGGAAACATCAGACTGGCCCCTGCCCTCGAGGAGCTGCAACCTGGTCAGGGAGCCAGGGTGTGAGTTTTAAGAAAGCACAAGAGTGGCAACCTGCCCACAGGGTGGTGGGGACGGGGCACCATCAGGGTGAAGTCTAGCTTCTTTTTCTTTTTTGAGACAGAGTCTCATTCTGTTGCCCAGGCTAGAGCACTGTGGCATCAGCCTAGCTCTTAGCAATCTCAAACTCCTGGGCTCAAGTGATTCTCCGGCCTAGCCTCCCGAGTAGTTGGGACTATGGGCATGTGGTACCATGCCTGGCTACTTTGTTCTATTTTTAGCAGAGACAGGTCTCACTGTGTTGAACAGGCTAGTCTTGAACTCTTGAGCTCATGGATCCTTCTCACTTTGGCATCCCAGGTTGCTAGGAAGGATTACAGATGTGAGCCACTGCACCCAGCCTAAAGTCCAGCTTCTTAGAGTGGCTTCAAGGGCCTCTCCTGACCTCACTGGAGCCACTCTCTGGCCCCAAGCATAGTGTTCTTGAATTTCTCTTATTTCCTAAAGTACATCTTATCCTTTCACTTCTAAGCCTTTCTTCTTGCTGATCTTCCTGCCCCAAACACATTATTCTGTGCTTCCCCTCTTTGTCTCCTGACAGATTTTTTTCCTGCACATTTTCTAATCTTCACATTTTGCCTCCTCCAAGCAGCCTGCCTTGATATTCCAGGTGCCCCTTGTGGCCCCTGCCTCATGGTAAACAGGGTCAGAATGTATTTTTTGTTTGTTTTTTTATGCAGTTTTTTGCTGGGGCTGGGTTTGAACCCGCCACCTCCGGCATATGGGGCTGGCACCTTACTCCTTTGAGCCACAGGCGCCACCCTGTATATATGTATATATTTTTTGAGATAGAGTCTCACTATGTCACCCTCCGTAGAGTGTGTGGCATCACAGCTCACAGCAACCTCAAATTCTTGGGCTTAAGTGATTCTCTTGCCTCAGCTTCCCAAGTAGCTAGGACTACAGGCATCTGCCACAACACCTGGCTTTTTTTTTTTTTTTTTTTTTTTTTTTTGTAGGTGTCATTGTTGTTTAGCAGGCCTGGGCCAGGTTTGAACCCACTAGCCCTGGTATATGAGGCCAGCGCCATAACCATTGAGCTACGGGTGCTGAGCTGGTCAGAATGTTTTGATTACCCATCTTTCCTCCGCTGCCAAGCATCTCGGTCTAAGTTCACAGCTCTATAGCCTCAGCACTTGGCACTTTTTCATTTAACAAACATTTATTGAGTCCCTGCTGTGTGCCAGGCACTGTGCTAGCTGCTGGGGAGACCTCTGAGAATGAGAAAGACTCATAGAACTTCTAAATGATGAGGAAGGCAGAGAAAGCAAAATGAAATGTACATGTAATTTCAGATGAGTCCAGTAAGGGAAATAAAATAGAGTAATGGGATAAAAAGCAATGGGGTGTCGGTGCCCATAGCACAGTGGTTATGGTGTCAGCCACATACACTGAGGCTGGTAGGTTCAAACCCAGTCCAGGCCAGCTAAATAATAATGACAACTGCAACAAAAACTAGCTGGGCATTGTGGTGGGCGCCTGTAGTCCCAGCTACTTGGGAGGCTGAGGCAAGAGAATGGCATAAGCCCAAGAGTTTGAGGTTACCGTGAGCTATGATGCCACAGCATTCTACCAAGGGTGACATAGTAAGACTCTGTCTCAGGCGGCACCTGTGGCTCAAAAGGGTAGGGCGCCAGTCCCATATGCCAGAGGTGGCAGGTTCAAACCCAGCCCTGGTCAAAAAAAAAAAAAAGACTCTGTCTCAGAAAAAAAAAAAAAAAAGGAATGGCTACTTTAGATGGGTAATCACGGAAGGCTTCTCTGAGGAGGTGACATTTGATCTGAACCTTAAATAAGGAGGAGGAGGAGCTGTGAAAATGGAAGGGGAATGTTCCAGACTAGGGAGCAGAAGGGGATCTGTGCTGCTGGGGAGTGAGGAGGGAGGAAATGAGGACAGAAGAGATGAGTGGGAAGTGGAAAGATCATGTAGGCACTTGATTAGGCTGCTGGGCTTCCAAAATTTTGGCCATGACTCACAATGAAAAATAAATTTCCCATCATAATCCAAGTTCATGCACACATGGGTAACTGAAACAAGTTTCAGGAAATGATTCTTCCCTTTACAACATGTGATGCATGCAAATATTTTCTTTTCTTTTCTTTTCTTTTTTTTTTTTGAGATGGGGTCTCACTCTATTACCCAGGCTGGAATGTAGTGCCTTCATCATAGCTCACTGCAACCTCATACTCCAGGGTTCAAGTGCTCCTCCTGCCTCAGTCCCCCAAGTAGGTACATAGGCTACCATGCCCAGCTAATTTTGAAAAAAATATTTTATAGAGATAGGGTCTTGCTATGTTGCCCCAGCTGCTCTTAAACTTCTGGCCTCAAGTGATCCTCTCTCCTTGGCCTCCCAAAGTACTCCCAAAGTGCTAGAATTATAGGTGAGAACCACTGCATCTGGCTTCTATTCTATTTGTCTTATATTTTATTTATTTATTTATTTTTTTCTGAGACAGAGTCTCATTATGTCACTCTCAGTAGAGTCCTCTGTCATCACAGTTCACAGCACAGTTCACAGCTTAACTCTTGAGCTTAAGTGATTCTCTTGCCTTTGCCTCCCAAGTAGCTGGACTTCAGGTGCCCACCACAATGCCCAGCTATTTTTTTTTTTTTGTTGTTGTTGTTATAGTTGTTTAGTAGGCTTGGGTTGGGTTTGAACCCACCAGCCCTAGTGCATGTGGCTGGCGCCCTAACCACTGAGCTATGGGCGCTGAGCCTCTATTTGTCTTTTAAATATGCTGGCTGTGATCCACTAAATTGGTTTCAGGATTCATTAATAGAATGTAACCTGAAGTTTGGTCAGTGCTATTTTAGACCATAGTAAGGAAATTGAATTTTATTTTTAAATTTTTCATATAGTAAAATTGACCTTTTTATGGGTATAAAGTAATCTGACTTTGGGGGGGTTTATTTTTGATCACTGGGTACAGAGTAGGTGCTAAGTAAATATTTGCCAAAGTAGTAATGTAGGAGTTGACTCTTAGAGGAACCAGGGTGGGTTGGTGTGGGTGGGTTTGTTCTGGCAGGGGGAGTGCAGGAAGCGGGGTTCTGTTCATACCTGCCCATGTGGGGAGAGTCAGGGCAGCTCCTTGTTGACCCTAGGGAGCCAGCCCACTTTCCTGAGCCTTCAGGGCAGCAGCGTGTGGTTCCTTTTTTGTCCTGTCCTCCAACCGCCTTCCCCGGTGGGAGGGAAGCTGCTGGTCCTGCCACATGCGGGGTGCTCTGTTGGTTCTGTGACGTGCTGTTGCATGCTTGTTGAGATCAGCCCTACATAGTAGGAATCATTATCTCTATTTATGGAGCCTCAGTGAGATTAAGCGCATAGTTTGAAGGTGAAGGTGTCCCCTGGCCCATGTGAATTGGGAGGCTGCTCTTGTCCTGCTGTGCTATGTGGTCCGGCAAAGGTGATGGCTGCAGGGCTCAGATCATCAGCCAGGTTGGGGCCTTGTGGGACTCGAAGATCTCCACCTGCTGCAGGGTCCCTTTCCTGTCTCTTCGCAGCCGGTGTCTCACCACCCACAAAGGACCTGGCACCCTGCTCTCCTCCATCTGTAGCACCCACACCAGCGGAACCAGGCAACGAGGCTCAGGTAGGCAGATGCTTAGGGTGGTTGGAGGGGCCGAGTTGGGGGGATAACTGTCACTGCAGTCCCTCTCTGGTGAGGAAGTTAGTCCTGATGATGTTCATAGGGTATTATCTGTCCCTACCCCACTGGCTGTGGAAATAGCATCTCCCAGGCCAGGAAAAGGAGCCAGTGTCCTTCTATGGACAGGGGTCCCACCATTTCCTCCGGGGCTCAGGGTATGGTCAAGAGATGCCAGGTTGGGCAAACGGGAGCGAGGGCTGGCCGCAGGACTGACTGCCACCATGGACTGTCAGGAGTTACACACAAAATCAAGCAAATGTTCCCCTTGATTCCTTTTGAGACAGAGCTTTAAACTTCCCAGTATGATTTATTCAATGCCCTTTACAACTCGGGGAGGTCAGTATTATGGACCCTGATAGGCTAATGAGGTTTAGTCCACGACCATTTAGTGAGGAAGTGGGGGCCACACTGGCAGTCACCTGTTCCAAGAGGAAATGACATCAGCTCTTCACATCTGGATACACTTTACAGTATGCAAAGGTTTTTTCCTACCTGCTGCCATCTGCTCCTTATTGGAGGAGTTCCTGAGAAGCAGACCAGGGTGGGTCCCCAGTGAGGCCACATGGGACTGAGGCTGGCAGGGGCTTTCTGGTTCCATTTTGCAGGTGGGAACCCAAGGCCCAGAGACTCCAGTAGCTTGCTCAAGGTTATGGTCTTAGAAATAGAGAACTTGGGATTTAGATCTGTTGCAGCTCAGGGAGTGAGGAAAGAAAAAGCAGATGGGGCTCGGTGCCTGTGGCTCAATCAGCTAAGGCACCAGCCACGTATACCTAAGGTGGCGGGTTCGAATCCCCAGCCCGGGCCCGCCAAACAACAATGATGGCTGCAACCAAAAAATGGCCAGGCGTTGTGGCGGGTGCCTGTGGTCCCAGCTACTTGGGAGGCGGAGGCAGGAGACTCGCTTGACCCCAGGAGTTGGAGGTTGCTATGAGTTGTGATGCCATGGCACTCTACCCAGGGGGATAGCTTGAGGCTCCGTCTCAAAAAAACAAAAAAAAAGAAAAGGCAGATGGGGTGGGCCTCAGGGGACAGTGACCAGCAGGGAGGTCCACCTAAATAGAGGAGGACAGGGCAAGAGTAACCTGCAGAAGGGAGTTCTCAGAAACCAGAAGTCAGGATTTTCATGTTCTCATGCTCGCTCCGTGACCTTGGGCAAGGCTTTTCCCACTCTCTGGGCTTTGGTTTCCTCATTTGGGAGATGGTGCCAGTCTCCTGTCTTCTGACCCTGCTTGGGGTTAGGAGGTGCATTACTGCACAATTGAGGGACATAGCTATGATGGTGGGGAGAGGAGTGTTCTTGAATAGGAGGGCTGGTGACTATGTCCCTATGCCCAACCTGTCTACTCTATTCCCTGCAGGGCAAGAAGCTCTCCTCAGGCAGCCTGTCGGAGCAGGGTGCCCCCCAGGCCCCCAGTAGCACCTGCGCAGCCTGCCGGCAGCACGTGCACCTGGTGCAGCGGTACTTGGTCGAGGGCAGGCTGTACCACCGGCACTGCTTCCGGTGAGTGGCTGGGGGAGCTGGGGCCGAGGGGCTCTCAGTTTGTACTCCCTCCCAGTACAAAGGAGGGAGTCACTATGGATTTGGCACCTACTGTGTGCCAGGTGTCCTGAGGGGCCCTTTGTACCGAGGCATCTTGCTTATCCCCATTTTACTGATGAACAAACTAAGGCTTAGTGAGAGGAAGAGACCTGCTTAGAACTGTGCGAATAACACAGGATTAGAGCTTAGGGGTTCTGTTTTGAGCATCTGAGTTCTTTTTTTTTTGAGACAGAGCCTCAGGCTCTCCCCCTGGGTAGAGTGCC
Source organism: Galagoides demidoff (assembly GCA_963574575.1). NCBI lineage: Eukaryota > Metazoa > Chordata > Mammalia > Primates > Galagidae > Galagoides > Galagoides demidoff. The sequence continues at coordinate 23,938 of CAUYQV010076613.1, forward strand.
ATGGCATCACAGCTCATAGCAACCTCCAACTCCTGGGCTCAAGCGAGTCTCCTGCCTCTGCCTCCCAAGTAGCTGGGGCCACAGGCGCCCGCCACAACGCCCGGCCATTTTTTTGGTTGCAGCCATCATTGTTGTTTGGTGGGCCCGGGCTGGGGATACGAACCCGCCACCTTAGGTGTACATGGCTGGCGCCTTAGCCGATTGAGCCACAGGCGCCGAGCCTATCCAAAGTATTAAAATCCCCAACTGTAAATCTGAAATCATCCATCTCTCACTTTAGCATTAGCCTTGAAGATTTAGGAACTCTGTTGCTAGATTCCTAAGTGTTTATAATTACTCTGTCTTCCTAATGAATTAACCATTTTATCATTCTAAAGTGTCCCTATCTAACTTTGCTAATGTTCTTTGCCTTGAAATCTATTTTGTCTCATTAATATAGTCACTAATGCTTTTTTATAGTTAGTCTTTGCATGGTATATATTCTTTATAGTGCACATAATTGGTAATTGATAATGTTTGTACTCGTGACGACCATTTTGCTTTTTCTCTTTGCCTCTTCTGTTCCCTCACCATCTGTCTTCCTTTGGTTTAGTAAAATTTTAAAAAATTGAGTGTAATCCTTTATTATTTTCTTTGCTGTATCTCTGTTTTTAGTGTTTGCTCCAGCGATTATAAGATCTTCCTTAACCTATCACAGTCAACTTAGAGTTAATATGGTAGCACTGCACATAAAAAGAACTTTGCAAAAGTGTAGTTTTATCACCTGTTATCCTTTATGCTATTCCTATGATATATAATATACTTAGATGTATCCTAACCCCACAATACAGTGCCAAACTTTTGCTTTAAACCAGTTGTCCTCAACCTTCCTAATGCCTCCTAATGCCATGACCCTTTAATACAGTTCCTCATGTTTTAGTGACCCCCAACCATAAAATAATTTTCATTGCTACTTTCATAACTGTAATTTTGCTACTGTTATGAATTGTAATGTAAACATCTGATACACAGGATATATTTTCATTCTTATAAAGGGATCACGACCCACAGCTTGAGAACTGCTGCTTTAAACACTCATATATATGTTATGTACCTTCTCCTTTTGCCCATATATGTACCATTTTTGGTATTCTTCATCATTCTTGAAGACCAGAAAACTTCCTTTAACATTTCTTGTAGTATGTGTCATCTTCAACAAATTTTCTGTTTAATTTATCTGAAAATATCTTTACTTCTGCCTTCATTTTCAAGGATTTTTTTTTTTGAGACAGAGTCTCATATATGTCACCCTCCATAGAGTGCCATGGCATCGCAGCTCACAGCAACCACATACTCTTGGGCTTAAGCGATTCTCTTGCCTCAGCCTCCCAAGTAGCTGGGACTACAGGCACCTGCCAGCAGGCAATGTCCAACTATTTTTTTGGTGTTGTAATTGTCATTGTTGTTTGGCAGGCCTGGGTTGGTTTGAACCCACCAGCCCCAGTGTATGTGGCTGGCGTCCTAACCGCTGAACTACGGGCACCAAGCCTCAAGGATATTTTTGCTAACTATACTATTCTGAGTGAACAGGGTTTTTTTTTCCTTCCTTCAACCCTTCAAACTGCCATTCTATTGTATTAAGGCCTTAATTATTCATGATCAGAAGTTAGTTGCCATTTGTATAGTTGTTCCTGTATAATGTGTCATTTCTTCTGGCTTTTTGAAGTCTGACTATTTTGTATCTTTGGGTACAAAAGACTTCTGACTATGAAGTGGCTAAGTGTGGTTTCGAGAAATTTATGGTTACTATTCAAATATTCTTTTCCTTCCCCGTTTTTATTCTCTTCTTCTGAGACTCTAATTAAATTACACAGTCTGCCTGATTTTGTTCAGTAGATCACTAAGGGATTGTTCATTAAAAAGTTTTTTTTTTTTTTGTGAGACCCTGTCTCTAAAAAAATAGCTGGGTGTTGTGGTGGGCACCTGCAGTCCCAGCTACTTGGGAGGCTGAGGCAAGAGGATCTCTTGAGTCCAAGAGTTTGAGGTTGCTGTGAACTATGATGCCAAGGTACTCTACTGAGAGTGACAAAGTGAAACTCTGTCTCAAAAAAAAAATATTTTTTTTGTCAGAATTTGAATTTTATTCCAACATCCAAGTTGCCTGGGAGTTGGTTTCTACTTACTGCCTTTTCTCTTAAGTATATGTCATATTCTCTGTTTCTTCTCATAGTCAGTTTTTTTTATATACTAGATAACTGATACATTATAGAGACTCTGTGCCCTTTTATCCTTTCTCTGAAGAGTGCTGAGGTTTGTTCTAGGAAGCATTTAATTTGGCTAGATTTAGACTCTACTCTTACTCTCCAGGAGGGATCAGCATCTGAAATCTGCGTTCCATTCTTTGTGCTGTACTGCTTCTGCTTTTCCTTGGCGTCACCTCACTGTTCAACACAGTTCATGGGTCAGCCAGGAATTTGAGTGGAGTTTTAACACATACTTTGGTGTCCCCTTCCTATGTATTTCTCCCATATATGAACATTGTCCCATTCCCTTATAGCCTCCCTGGCAGTCTTGGCCTCTGGACTCCGGCATTTTAAGCCAGCAAGACTGTGACTTTCCGTCTGAGTTGTAGGTACCCCACGTTGAATAGATTTGGGAATGCTTTTGGGTGAAGAGCCATGTAAATGTAAAGTTCTTTCAATAGTTGTTTTATTATCAAGAATTAAATGTTTAATTCTTTTCCAATTTCTTTCTGGGTGCTTTTCCCCCTTCGCTTTCTTTTCTTTCTTTTTTTTTTTTTTTGAGACGGAGCCTCAAGCTATCCCCCTGGGTAGAGTGCCATGGCATCACAGCTCATAGCAACCTCCAACTCCTGGGCTCAAGCAAGTCTCCTGCCTCCGCCTCCCAAGTAGCTGGGACC
>CAUYQV010076619.1:0-18415 GCA_963574575.1 Galagoides demidoff
ACTTCTGGGGCCTAGATTTTTGCTGAGCATTTTCTTAATTTTTTTCTAGAAGTTATACAGAAGAATTATGGAAAGGGGAGAGGAACTACTACTTCATGTACAAATTAAGAACATTATATTAGGAGTACATTTAAGAGGAAGGAATGATAACAATGAATTAATTGACCTTGATCAGGGACATAATTATAGATGTGTATGTGCGTATGTAATGCTACACTCATGATTATATATAAATAACATGATTATGTAAATATAGCTATCGGACCAATACACTGAACTATGCAGATACACATTTTGTTGTACAGAAGAAGATTCTCGTTTGAAAAGTAATTCCTCTGGAAAAAAAAAAAAAGAAAAGTAATTCTTCTGATTGGACTGGGGCAGGGTTTCTGAGCCTTAGCACTGTTGGCCGTTTGGTCTGGATAATTCTTTGTATAGGGTCTGGCCTGTGCATTATATGATGCTTAGCAGCCTCCCTGGCCCTACCACCGTATGCCAATAGCAGTGCCACCTTCTACAAGTCATGACAACCAAATATATCCCCAGATAGTGCCAAAGACCCCTTGGAGGGAGGTAAAATCACTAGATTAGAATATCTCATGCTTCAGGTTAAGCCTGTAGTTGTATAGTACAAAGGCTAAAATGATCAAAATAAGCCCAAGGTAGGCAGAACAGAGGCATGTCTACATCGGATGTGTGCGTGCCCCAGCCTCTGTTTGGGACTCATGTAGTGGAAGTAGATGAAACTTAGTTCACTGATTTTAAAAAAGATTTTTTTTTAAAAGCATCAATACAAATCATACTTATTCTTTAAGAGCCAGTCCAAACCCACTGGATTGCCTCTCCCCTAGATTCCCAAATGCTTGTCCTCAGACCATGGCAAAGCTTTTTCTGGCCTGTCTGGAAATGAGAAAAATAAGAAAAATGTAGTGAGTTCTTAAAATTTTCATTTAAAATCTTAAAAAATATTCCAAGATTACTATTCCTAGTTTTAAGTGTGTGTGTGTGTCTTAAAAGACTTTCTTTATTAAACAGTGGCAATAATTTATGTTATTTGGCTCTGTTTGATTGGGTTTTGTATTTTAGTATTATTATTTGGCAAAATAAATGTTAAAACCCATGACAAGGCCCTGATAAAAATAAATTTATGAAAGTTCTTTGAAAAAGTTGTATGTGAATGCAGGGTTTCAACAGGTACCTCATATTGCAGCTTGATGGTGCTAAGGTATATTGCTGAACGTATTTACTTTTGCTTTAAAGTAAAACTCATTTATTCCCTTGAATGTTCAACATAAGCAAATTTCATGTATTGGACATATAATTCTAACTACAGGGAAGAAAAACATTTAGTAAACTCTTTCTTAAACTATTTTAATTACTTTTTTGCCTGTAAATGATCACAAAGGGACTATTAGATATCTATATGGAGTAAAGATTATATTTAGCTCAAATAGAATTCTTCCTCTTAGCATGTTTAGAGAAACAGAAACACTGACTAAAATCTTTTCCCCAGCATTCACTTGGACACAACTAATAACAGGCCGATGTTGGCACCTTGTGCTTGCTTAGCTGTCCCTCCTCACCATTTAGTCATCCTGTAAGCACTCAAACTTGTGGCAGATGTGCTTTTTTGTTTTGTTTTGTTTTGTTTTGTTTTGTTGAGATAGAATCTCACTCTGTCAGCCTGGGTAGAGTGCCTTGGCGTCACAGCTCACAACGGCCTCAAACTTTTGGGCTCAAGGGACCTTCTTGTCTCAGCCTCCCAAGTAGCTGGATCTACAGGTGCCTGCCACGTGCTGGGATAGTTTTCTATTTTTAGTAGTGACGGGGGTCTCACTTTGCTCAGGCTGGTCTCAGGCTGAGCTCAGGCGATCTACCTGCCTCAGCCTCACAGAGTCCTAGGATTACAGGCATGAGCCACTGCATGGCCGCAGACGTGGTTTTGTACAGTATTGTTGACAGTGATCTTAGAGGTTATCTATCCCACTGCCATATTTTACAGACACTCAGAGGACACTAACATCTGGCTTTTAATCTACTTTGGTGAGTTGGGAAGTGTTTTTTTGGCTTATGTTTTAATTTTGGTCTGTCCCAAGTAGTGGGAAGGGGGGCACTTAGAATTGAACTACTGGGAGGTGTTCCTAGTGAAGACACAGCTTTACTCATAATTACTGCCTTCCTCAACCAGTCACAAGCTCATTTGTCTTCTTTTCTTTATGGCATGTCAGTTCTCTCCAAGACAATTAGCCTTTCCTATCATATCACATTGACTTATACCTGGTTAAAATAATAGATACTCTTTACATGCACATTATATATCTCTTACTAGGAAAAATTTTTTAAATTTCCACATCTAATCTCCCAAAGGCTTCCTTCTTTGAAATAGATTTGAAGGCAGGTGTTATCTTCTTGGAACACAAACACAACAGTTAAATTATTTCTCAGGTCACATAATGAGGTAACATAAATGAGTAGTGAATCTGAGAATTACGATTTTGGAGTCTCGTACTAGGACCATAATGATCAAGTTACCATACCAGTATCCCTGTCATCTTCCCAGGAATTTTGCATGTAATTGAAGTATTAATAACTATTCATATTTACTTTACAGTAGCTATTTTGTTACTACAAACACTGTGGAGAGGAGGCTCTGCTTTAAGTTCTCATTGAAGAGGCAGAATCCAGACTCCTGACTGCAGAGTACAACTCTTCCTTCTGAGTCCTTCCATCTTCTGGCCTTTTCTCTCTGCTCCTTTCCCACGCCTGTGGTACTGCTTTGTTGAAAAGTCTTGCTGGTCCCATGCCCTTCCAATCCTTCTGAATATGTAGTTCCTTTCCTTTTAAGTACCTTTTATTCACTTCTTGACAAAATCTTGCTTATCCTCTACCAAGACTTGTGTGTCTCATGTGTGCTGCCTGGGCCAGCAGCATCAGCACACCTGAGAGCTTGTTAGTGCTGCAGGGCTTCAGCTATATCCTGGACCAAACTAAGAGGACTAGGGGTGGGCAGAAGGCTAATGGAGGCTCAGAGAAGGTGTGGAAGATGACCTGGGTGCTTGTAGGAGGGCCAGCACTCCCACACAGACCTCCTTGGCTGAGTCATCCCAGAAAGGATTAGAAGAGGGCCCACCAGTCTGTGTTTTAAGAAATGGTCCTGATACAGTGGAGTGTGGGAACTCCCATTACCAGACACCTTTCCAGTGGCACCTTGTCCCCAGAGCCTCCCCTGACAATGCTAGAACAGGTAGGCAGTAAGTCATCCTTCCTGTTATGGCATTTGGTTCATAGTGTAGTAACTAGGTAAGGTAGGCCCACTACTGTAACCACATGGCAGTGGTGTCACACTGTAAATATTTCTCATGTGTGACATGATCCCACTTATTGCACAGTAGGTGGTCTTATCATTTTTTTTACATTCCTTAGGCTGGAACCTAATGACATCGTTTAGCCTAACTGCCAAGGAGGTTGGAAAATCTGTGTGCCTAGGAAGAGACAGGTTTGGGGACCATCTAGTCCAGCACTGCACTGTCCAATAAAAACACAATATTTTTATATATGTAATTTTATATTTTTATATATAATTGTACATATATTTACATAAGTAATTTTACATTTTCTAGTAGCTGTGTTAAAAAATAGAAACATAAAATTGATTTTAATATGTTTTAACTCAGCATATTCAAATGTTATTCAACATGTTACCAGTTAAAAAATAATATTTTATATTCTTTGTGTTGCACAGAGTCTTTCACACCCAGTGTGTTTAGCACATCTAGGTGCAACTAGCCAATGCTGAGTGGCCCACGTGCCTGGTGGCTGCCATGTTGGGCTGTGCAGCTGGCCACTCCCTGTCACACTTCGTATTGAGATGACTTGTTTGCATCCCTTTGGGAGCACTTTTAGACACCTTTCCTCTGAGCTAGATTGTGTGTTCCTTAGTCTCATTTCTTAAGACAGTGCTCTGTAGTTTAGAAACACTTGCTGAGTGAGCAGGCAGGGGATTTAATGAGTGAATCAGCCCATTTGTGAATAGAGGAATGAGTAATTAAAGAGTAATATAAAAAGGCTGGTACTTTTTGTTTTTTTGACTACTTTAGTGGAAGTTTGAAGGTGTTCTGTTTTGTGGTGAGTGCTGGATTTCAAAGTATGACACAATGAACGTTTCCCTAGGAGGTGAGCCCATTAAACTATGGCTCTAATAGGTATCACTGAATTGCAGATAGTTTGAGTTGAAAAGAATTTGACCATGAGATAGTTTAGTGTCCCTCATTTTTCAGATGTGTATTCCTGAGATACTGGAGGTGGCAAACCAGCCCTGGGGAGTGAAACACTTTTGGTTGCTTTAACTTGATTACAGTAACTCTAGAAGTCCTATGTTTTGCACCAAATTGATGAGCACTTGTATGTGCTGCAATTATTTCAAAAGGAGATGTTAGGGAAAGTGTTTAACATAGTCTCAATTTAAGAATGCTGCTAGACAAAAGTCATCTAATTTTTTTTTAAATTTTACTATCTTTTCTTCAAGTCTTATATCAGGGAATAGAAAAACTCATGAAAGTTATATCAATAAAGTACGTAGTCTGAGTAACAGATTCTATTTAAAAGGAAAATAATAGTACGTTAAGCTTGTAACATTGGCATTTTAAAAAATTACTGGCCTAATTGCAGTGAATTATGGAGGATGCGTATGGAAGATATGACTTTGGCTTTTTATACCTGTTATGGTAAAGAAAAAGAAAATCCTTAGAAATGCACTTTTCTCTAAACAGGTTGCTTCATTGCTTTTAGTTAGCAGCCATCCTGCATAGTGGTCACAATTTGAACTTGAGAGTTTGTTACTCAGACTACAAGCAAGTAAAGTGTTTGCAATGGGGTTGTAGGCAACGCAGCACTAGAGTTGGTTTTGTTCTAGGTCTTCTTTAGGAAGGTCGACTGCCGAGCAATGTTTCCATAGCGATCACACCATTACAGGCACCAGAGAGATGTGGGAAATTTGAACTGCTCTGTAGGTCCTTTCTTACTGGTTTGAAGTTGAAAGGCATATTATTTGGGGGATTGGGAAAAGGCATAGGGGAGGTAGCGGACTCGTGATTCTGGTAAAAGAACCCTCTACAACGTTTTCTTTCTTTCTTTTTCTTTTCTTTTTTTTTTTTTTTGAGACAGAGTCTCACTTGGTCATCCTTGGTAGAGTGCTGTTGCGTCTTATCTCACAGCAACCTCAAACTCTTGGGTTCAAGTGATCCTCTTGCCACAGCCTGCCAAGCAGCTGGGACTACAGGCACCTACCACAACACCCGGCTATTTTTTAGAGACAGGATCTTGCTCTGGCTCAGGCTGATCTTGAACCTGTGAGCTCAGGCAATCCACCTGCCTTGGCTTCCCAAGTGGTGGGATTACAGGCATAAGCCACTGCACCCGGCAAGTTTTCTTTTTTCTGAAAAGGTCAGCTAGGTAAAAACTGATAGTCATTAATGAGTTGAAGTTTACCATGGCATTTTGAATAAGCCTAAGGTGTGTGTTACATCCTGTAGGAGAAGGTAAAATTTTTTTTCAAGGTAGAACCTAGCATTTTATTTAGATCAGTGGTTCTCAACCTGTGGGTCACGATCCACAGGAACTGAAGGGCTGCGGCATTAGGAAGGCTGAGAACCACTGATTTAGATCTTCATTAAACTGTTGGAATTGAGAACCAGACATATGTAATAAACCTCCAAAAATAGACCCTGAAAGGTACTTTCTCCTTAGGACAAGCAGTCATGGCATAAGCATGTAAACAAGCTGGCTTCTCTGTACCACACCAGCCAAGTCAGCTTTCTCCATGGCCAGCTGCACCAGCTCCGCCCTCCCTTCTATTAACACCAGCCAGACCCCCCGTAGGTCTAACCCAAGGTTTTTTCTGTAGGACACTTTGGCCTACCTGTGAATGCTGGAAACATGTTAAAGGAATCATTGTGTTGAGAGAAAAGAAACTTTAAAAAGCTGCTATCTGAGGTGATGGCTTCTCTGTACTTACGCCATACCCCAGAATACAATAAATAAGCAATTAGAAAATGTTCAAGTATGAAGGGATTTCCTCCTCCCCGCCAACAGCACTGCTCTTGGAAGGCAGCTGGTTTCTCTGTAGCTACACCAGCTGTTCAGAAAGCTCATTGGACCTGATTTTGAAAATAAAGTTAAAACTCTGGGAGGAGTTATTGTGCAGTGTGGAGTACTCAGGCTTTCTTATAAAGAAAAAAACGTTATCTTTTTGTACCAAAGTGTGCATGCAACCTACAAACCCTCAGGTACTGCCCTGTGACTTCTCTCTATGACATCACAAGGGTGCCAAGTACCTGTTTTCTTAGAACTAAGAGTTGATGTTAGTGCTGAAACCATGCATAGGATTGGTTTACTAAATAAAAACCTTATTACGTATGTCCTCCAAAAGACAGCTGAAGTGGAGAAATTTCTATTTGGTGCTGTTAAAGAGGTGGCAATTAAGAGTATAAGCACCAGGGAGATGGTTTAATGGTAACAGCCTTTTTTTTTGATGTCAGGCTAGAGCTCCAACTGGGAACTTCTGTGACATGCAAGAAGACTCCCTGTGACAAAGAGCTACATAATTAGAAATGGATCAAGTTACAGGGAGAATAAGGGGAAGGCTTCACATTCGTAATAGAGCTCAAGACATTACAAATTTATGCTGACAGGGCTGTGGCATTGCCAGACAGGCTGTAGTGGAACTACAGGTACTTTACGTGCATATTACAAGGACATTTTTAGCATCTGGTGGGAAAGTTAATACAATTAGGACTGTGGAGCATTGATAGGGCACAAAGGTTTGATTTCAAAGCATTATTTACTTCACATTGTTTCTAGGCAGTTACATGGATCACCTATGCTCGCTAAACTCATTATAATGGTGAAGAAAACACCTAGGGACAGAATAGCAAGCCCAACTGACAGTTCCCCACAAAAGCTAAAATTCATGTTGTTGACTAGAGTGACTGCAACTGATCAGGAGCTGAAAGAGGACAGGATAATTTAGGATGAAGGGCCCTTTCCCTCAGAGTGTGACGGCTTCTCTGTAGCCTATGCCAACAAGTCTGGGGAAAAAGGCTAACACTTTCAATATTTAAGCTTTGGGGGCAATTCCCACGGGAAGCTGTCCTTACCAAAGTGGCCCTAGCCTGCAGTCCTTTGATAAATTGGCTTCTTCAGATCCAGATCCCTGACAGTGACCCCAGGGTGGAGATCAAAATTCTTCTTCACAATCTCTAATAGCTCTCTCTCACTCTTCTGAGAGATAGATAATGGAGATAGATAATACGTGAGAAAGTCCAAATGGAAAATGGAGATAGATAATACGTGAGAAAGTCCAAAAGCGTAAGAGACCTGAACAAGAACCCTCCTGCACAGACCTCCTTTAACAAGGGATTTTGCCACCCAATGAGCAGCATAAGCAGCTGAATGGTCCACCTTGGTATAATCCGTTCCTGAAAAGGCACCTCCTCCATGAGTTCTACAACCTCTGTAAGTGTCCACAGTGATTTTCTGGCCAGTCAAACCAGCATCACCCTGAGGCCCACCAACAGTAAATCTGCCACTTGGCTGTAGATGGTAGATTGTATCTTCAACAAGATATTTTGCAGGTGCAACAGCTTTGATAGCTTTCTTCTTTAGAGCATCCCTCGTCTCATCAAGACAAACTTTTTCATCATGCTGAACAGATATAACAATTGTGTGAACTCTGATGGGAAGCACAGCACCTTGATCCTGCATATACTGCACAGACACTTGAGTTTTAGAATCTGGGTGTAACCAAGGCAAAGTGCTTTTTTGGAGTAGTTCTGCTAATTTGACCTTGAGCTTGTATGTTAGGACAATGGTTAAAAGTATACACTCCTCAGTTCCATCAGCCAAACATCAAACCCTGGTCTCTAGCACCAGTGTCTTCCTCATTCTGGTCAAGATGAACACCTTGAGCAGTATCTGGTGACTGTTGCTCCAAGGCTACCAGCACATTACAAGTCTTATAGTCAAACCCTTTGGAAGAATCATCATATCCAATGTGTGTAATGGCTTCCCGAACAACTTCTGGTAGTCAGTAGCAGCTTTGGATGTATTTCCCCAGCAAGAAGGATCATTCCAGTCTTAGCAACAGTTTCACAAGCCACTTTGGCATCAGGGTCCTGCTGAAGGTGCACATCTAGGACAGCATCACTGATCTGGTCACAAATCTTATCTGGGTGTCCTTCCCCCATCAACTCTGAGGTGAAGAGGAATGTGCCCTCCTCCACGAACACTTCATGGAAGCCATTGAGCTGCCTATTCATGTTGGTGTTGGTGAGTTAAGGTGGTCTTGAGGAGAAGGAGCTGCAGCAAGGTGGTGACTGCAAAATGGTCAGGCTGAAGACGGTTCTACTTGAAGTGAGTGTCGCAGAGCCAAGGAAGGTAAAGTTTTGGCTTCAGTCTCTGCCCTGCTCCCTCTGCTGCTTTCATCCAAACACTGTCATCTGTGTCATCCCCATGCAGAGATATTTCTGGGAACTCACTCATGTGCCTGTATGGGACCTGTGTTTAAACACCGTGGATGTTCTCCTAGTATCTTAAGTTAGTATATTAAGATCAGTGATTCCCAAACCTGGATGGGTAAAAGCCTGCTGCATAGATTCCACCTTGGGAGCTGTGAAAAGTGCAGATTCTTGGGCTTCAGATCAAGATTCCAATTCAGAAGTTCTGGATAGGGTCCTGGAATTTGTTTCATTGTATTTATTGTATTGTATTGATTTTCTTCTTTATTTACTTATTTATTTTAGAGCCAGAGTCTCAGTCTGTCACCCTGAGTAGAGTGCCTTGATGTAATAGCTCACAGCAACCTCAAACTCTTGGGCTCAAGGAATCCTCTTGCCTAGCCTCCTGAGGAGCTGAGACTAAGGCGCCCACCACAACACCTGACTAATTTTTCTATTTTTAGTAGAGACAGGGGTCTTACTTTCACTGAGGCTGGTCTCGAACTCCTGAGCTCAAGGGATTCACCCACCTAGTCTCCCAAAGTGCTAGGATTACAGGAATATCCTGGCTTGGAATTTATGTTGTTGTTGTTATTTTCAAGCTCCCAAAATGACCGGAAGCAGAACTGGGTTTGGCAGTCCTTACAAGACACAGGTATTGCCTCACCTCACTTTAGCTGGAGTACAGAGAAGGAAGATACTCTTTAGGGCAGAATATTCTGGAGGGCCTTCTGAAAGAGGAGCCTTGAGAGCTGAGCAGGCACTTGACTGGTTAAGATCAGGAGGTGGTAGATGAACATTCCAGATTGACAGATAGCTTTCTGGAGACATGCAGGAGAGGCTTCAGTAGCAAGGAACAGTCAGTGTTCCCTGGGCTGAGGGTTGAGGCAGGGAGTGGTGAGGAGGGGGTGGGGAGACCACAGAGGGGCCAGGCCTGTGAACACCGCAGGCAGTTGAAGGATGGACCTAGGCCAGCAGTCTGCCCTGCCCTGCCTGGGGAGCGAGGTCTCCAGGTGACCCTGTTTGACCCTTACTTCCTCCCTTCCTTCTTATTCCCTCCTTCCTTCCCTTCTCCTGGGAAGATCTCTGCTCCTGCACGTCCTCTTTTCCTTGCTCAGGAGAGTCACTTAACGTGCGGACAAGCAAATAAAATTTAAAAGGTTCCAACAGAGTGGAGTTTTGGTCCTTTGTCCAGATTGCCTTTTATTACTTACCTTTCAAGAAAGGAGGACACATGTTGAGCAGAGAGGCTCAAGCTGTCGCCCTGGGTAGAGCTGTGGCATCACAGCTCACAGCAACCTCCAACTCCTGGGCTCAAGCGAGTCTCCTGCCTCAGCCTCCCAAGTAGCTGAGACCACAGGCACCCCCCCCCCACAAGGCTTGGCTATTTTTTTTTTTTTTTTAGTTGCATCTATCATTGTTGTTTGGTGGGCCCAGGCTGAATTCCAACCCGCCACCTTAGGTGTATGTGGCTGGAGCCTTAGCCACTTGAGCTACATGCGCCGAGCCTGAGTTTTAAGTCTTTCAGGTTGTGGATGGTATCTGAAGATACGAGCCCTTGTAGCTTTAAAAGTAGGTGTTGATTTTATCTTTATGGTCAGGGAAAGTAAAAATGACTTCTTAGTACTCTGTTTAAAGTAGTTGTGTCCTGTGACAGCTCTGTGATTTTAGTCTGGTTCTTTAACTTCTGTGCCTCAGTGTCCTCATTTTTAAAACAAGATGCATGTCTCAGGATTGTTTGAGAAAGAGATATAGTGCTTATTCCAGTACTGGGCACAGAGTGAGGCAAAAGCAGAAAATCAGTAATACTGATCTTTGATTTCAAGAGTTGATTTGTTTATCAAGTCTTTTGGGAATATTAATTTTGATTTTTATTTAAGTACTTTATTAAAATACTATTTATTTTCTTGGTTGGAATTTTTTTTTTTAACTCTTATAAATTTTCTTCTGGAAGTGAGTACCTTGCTTACTTGACCCTAGTCCTGGCTCTGGGGGAAGCCTGGTAAGTATTAGCCACTTCTGTGGACATTATTTTAAAATATTTCCTAAGTGGTAGTAAATGGCTTTAAAATTTTTAAAAAAGGTATTTAAAGTAATTTGTGATTTTTATGGAAAGTTTAAAAATAAAGATAAGTAGAAAGAAGGGAGAATAAAAGCCATTTGTTCCATATTTTAGACAGAACCACTATAACATTAAATTTCCTTTTGTTTTTTATATCTTATCTTGTATCCTAATATTCTCAGGCCTTAGAAAAATGTTCCTGTCTGTGTAATTACCAGGCTTAAGGTTCTTGTGTAATGTAACTTCAAAGCATTGCAACTTGTGTGAACATTGGGTAAGCTATTTAATTTGTAAGAGCACCATTTTCTGTAAGCAGTAATACCTGATTATAGTGTTCCCTTGTAAGGGTTCAACTGGACTACATTAAATAAGAATGTATGTCAAGTGCCTGGGGGCTCCATAAATGTTTTCCTTGCTCATCTCTGCCACAGTTACAAATAAAAAGGTAGGTATTGACTTCTAGCTTTAGGTCTTGGCAAAGCTTAAATGGAAGTTCCTGAATGCTGTATGTAACATTGGGAGCTTCATTTATTTTATACTTAACCTGCTATTTTTGAAATCACAGCAAGGCTTTAAGACTTGGCTTTCTTTGAGGAAGGGCCAATGGAATACTCATATCCACTGATGGTTTTCAGTGCTTGATTTAACATCTCACTGTCTCTTTTTTGCCATACTTTTCTTGGAAGAGTTTTTCTTTGTTTGCAAGGAGAAAGGTGAAGCCCATTGTGTTGCATGTATGACTTTTTAGGAAAAATTTATTTTTGACAAATAATATTAACAGGATAAAATGTGTTATTTTGACACATTTACATTTGTGAAATGTAAACTAAGAACTAAAGGTCACTGCAGCTGTATCACCACTGTCACCACAACTGGCACCATTAGTGGCAGTTTTTAAGTTAGGTAATATGTGCTTTGATTTGGCAATATAGCAGTAAAGAAGAGGGAAGCTTTGACCACCTTCCCCAACATTCATCCTCCCCACCAACTGTGTTTGTGTCTCCAACATAGTTGCCTTTATTTGTAGCATATCTGTGAAGAAATTCCTTTAGCTTACTTACATTATTTTACAAGCATTTGGGGAAGTTTGACTTCTTATTTCGGGTTGCCTAGGAAATAACCTGTGAGCCCTCTAAATTGGATGTGTTTTTGGCAGTCTCTTGAATTGACATAGGAAATCAATTACAATGAGCGTGGAGGAAGTAGAAGGCCCTCCTTTAGGTAGCAGGATGAGGAGGGATACATTATCTGCTGCTATTATTTTATAGAAAGGATGTAACCTACTGTTTTTTAAAAGAGGGGACTTCCCAATTATTGTAAGGGAGCTGGTATTACAGTACATGATCATTGTCTTCTAAATCAAGCTAAATTGAACCAGAAGTGCTAGGGGAAGCTCTGCAGTGCCCTTTGCAAAGTTTCCATAGGGTGGACTTTCCCCTTGTAGCCTGGGAATGTTTTCGTTTTGTAGAAGTAGGTGTCCAGAGTTGGCCTGGAGACCTATCCTGTCCCCTGCCCATGTTAGATAACTGATGGCCACTTGCAGGGTTATACCTGGGAGTAACCAGAGCCACGTGACCCTTGCCAACTCCATCCATCTCCATCATTTATATATCAAGATCGTCCATTGGCTTTGTACCTTGTAATCATTGATGTAACTTGCTTTAAGTAAATTTAATGTATAGGTTATGGAGTCTACAAAACCAGTGGATTTCGATGGTGGTAATTTTGCTTCTCATTATAGTGGTTTGGAAAGTGAATGTGGAGAGAAGTGAAAGGAAGGACATTTGTCTTCCACTTGTACTTCAAAGACCCATTTTATTTAGAATGAAAAACTTGAGTGCTATTTAAAAAGTTTTTGGTCATTTTACTCACCAGGAATACCATCTCTGATCCTTAACTTCAACATTTGTGATACAGTAAGGACAGTCTGTTGTAGGCACTGGGGACATGGCCTGCACCACCTCCTCTTGTAGGGCTCCGAGCTGACAAGGGGAGATAAAACACTGGCAGATAACCCCAAACAAGGCTGAGGTTGTGTTCTGGTAACTCATACTTGGAGTTTAGTTTCCTGAGAAAAAATTCAGGCACATTATGTTTCTCTTGGCTTTGTTTGTAAGTTTCCATCTCTAAAATAAATTATTGACACTGCTGGCCAAATTGTGACTATCATGATCAAAATAAATGAGTTTATGAGGCTGAGGGAATCCTAAACTTTAGGAAATTCATTCAGTGTGTATTTTTTTGAGCACCTGCTATGTTTTAGGACCTAGGGATAGAGGAATGAGCAGTATAGGCAGAATCACTGCCCTCAAAGAGCTGCTTTTTTGAAGGCATTGGGGGGTTAGAAAGATAAGAAAAATAGAATATAGAATGCTAGATCGTGATAGATACAAGTGGGGGTGGGGCCATCTTTACTGAGAAGCTTCTTGAACATTCTTTGGCTGCAGGCAAAACCTCCTCTGTACAGTGGGACACATCTGTCACCAACATGACTCTCCCCATCTTTGTCTGCTCATCTGGATACTCAGAATTCTTTACGGCCTGTGGGCTTTTTCCAGAGCTGAGTAACGGGAAGCAGCACCCTCTTCACCATAGCCAGTGTTGGAGTTCTTGTCTGCTGGTCTCTCAGCTCTGCCCCTGCTCTGTAGGAAGTGAGAATCAGACAGCCTTAGAAGTGTATGTTGCTTCTTAGTCCTAGTGTTTTCCTTTTGTGTGTAGTGCGGCAGTATGACTTTTAGATGTTTAACATTCCATCAGATGGTTTGTTTTTCCCAGATGTCAATAAGGACAGTTCCAATAGTTAATATTACAGATAAAGAGAGCTGGAAAGATCTTTTGGTGTAAGTCCTTCATTTTACAGGTAAAGTTTGTGGGGCCCACAGATGGGAAGTGACTTTTCTAGTGTCACAAGGCCATTGAGTAGTGTTAGTGGAGAGGCTAGAACCCTAGTCTGGGTTTACTCTATATCATTACCTTGTAAGCCAGCCCAGTCACCTATTTCTGACTAAAGAAGTAATAAAACCTTTTGTAGATAATTTGCAAAATGTAGACGACTTTAAAGAGAAAAGAATCACTTATACCAGAGGTGTAAGAATCTACATGCCAGAGGGTTTGTTTTTGTTCTGTGATTTCTTTTTTTTTTTTTGAGACAGAGCCTCAAGCTGCCACCCTGGGTAGAGTGCTGTGGCCTCACAGCTCACAGCAACCTCCAACTCCTGGGCTCAAGCGAGTCTCCTGCCTCTGCCTCCCAAGTAGCTGGGACCACAGGCGCCCGCCACAACACCTGGCTATTTTTTGGTTGCAGCCATCATTGTTGTTTGGCAGGCCCGGGCTAGATTCGAACCCGCCACCTTAGGTGTATGTGGCTGGCGCCTTAGCCACTTGAGCCACAGGCGCTGAGCCCTGTGATTTCTTTTTTCAGTCTTATACTCCGTACATATGTGTGCAGAGGCGCGCGCACATGTATGTGTGTCTGTGTGTGTGTGTTGATACTGTGAATTTTTTTTTAATGTCCTCAAAAAGTTTGTAGAAAATAATTTTCATTGGTTATCGTGTTTACCCTGACTTGGAGAAATAAATATCCCTTGAGTTATCTAAGGAGCATTAGGCCTCCTATGATCCAGTTGCTAACTTGGCCATCAGTCAGCAAATCAGTAGACTTTGCACATGTTGACACTGTGGAGGGGTGTCTAATGGTTTAGCTGAGCCTGGTGTTTAAATTGCTCAGCTAGATAATTGCTTGTTATCCCTACTTAAAAGGAATCTGAACCTGCCCATGTGAAAAGACCCCGTATCCCTAAACTATGGGGGTTCTCTTGCTGGTGTCTCCTGACCTTAGTGGTTTCCTTATTCTGCAAGTGGAGGCACTTCCTTTGGTCCCATCTCTGAGAACTCTCTGGGGCTTGTCTCAGAAAGGTCATAGGTGCACACAACTTCTTATGCAATTTTAGAGGGTTTGTAGACCACTTGCCCTCTAAATCAGTGGTTCTCAACCTTTCTAATGCCGTGGCGCTTTAATACAGTTCCTGTGGATCATGACCCACAGGTTGAGAATTGCTGTTCTAAATTCAGCCTTGGATTGCAGGCTAAGACACAGTAAGCTCTTAGGCTATAATGCAGATTATATTTCTGTGACTATTTGATTAAATCTCTAATGATAAAAATAATTGAGGTGACCATCAGACTTTATAGCAGAATGTGTTGTTTTTAATATGACTCTTCTAGAGCCCTTGAAGGTTCTGGAGCAGAAACCCTCTCTCCTCTCCTGCTGCCATCGGTGTCTTCATGTCCCTTTGCCTGTCCTCTGCTGCAGTGACGCTTTCCTGCCCTGCTCCCTGAACCACATGCCTGTAATGCTGTTCTCCTTTGGCTGCTTCTCATCCCTTCTATCCACCATATTTTTTTCTCAGAAGAGCAGATCAGTGTCATGACGCTTTTTCTTTTCTTTGGCCAGCTAGCTGACTAGTAACAATATAGGTGGGAAATCTTTAGTTATTTGCTCCCTTTTGCAATTTTTAAAAATTTCTACTTACTGTTTCTGTTTTCCCAGAACAAGAGAAAAGGAATGACCATTTAGAGGAGAGATGTAAATACACACATGCATATGTAATGTGTATGTGTATTTTTCTTTTGCCTTTAAAGTTGTTATATTTTAGATATCTTTCTGATATGCCAAACTCCTAATAGAGTAAAAAACTTCCAGAAGGTTGAGATAATTGATATTTATTCCTTGTACAGTTATTCATCATATACTTATTAGATATAGCAAATAATGTTTCAAAATCCATATAGATTTATTGCTAAAAACAAGCTTATTTATACTTTTTAAAGGTTCAATTATACTGTTTGTAAATATACCTTTGTCTTAAAAAATGTCTAACAAGTTCTGCAGAATAACATTTTTTTTTAGTTGGGAGAAAGGAACGTTTTAATTTTTAGTAAATTATATGTTGGGTTTCGATTTATGAGCAGTTGAAAACTTCTTTAATTCTCAGCCCTTAACAAATGAAAATTTGCATATTTTTATAAGCACTCCATTTCACTTTAGGGCTAAAGGTGACCAGTAGGACAAAACTGACATCAGCATTCAGTACAGCAAATACCATGGCACTGCTTCCCACCCCTAAGACACTGGAAACTCAAAGGTGGTTAAGATACTGCCCCTGCCCTCAATGTTACCAGAGAATTTGACAGGAATAAATTTAATAAAAGGTAGACTCTGAAAAGCTCCATTATAGAGGTAAAAGTAGTGCCCAGATGGGTAACAGAGGAGGGAGCTAGTTCATTCTGTCTGAGAGGATCATGGGAGGAGTCACTGAAAGGAGAGGTTTACACTGGGTCTTGGGCATGATTTGGAGTCCTCCAGGTGGGAACCAGTAGGAAGAGGAAGATGGGGCTCTTGGATCTAAAGCTAGCCTTCCTTAGAGTAAAAAATTGTCCATAGAAAACCCCTTAAATTTCCTGTGAAGCTTTCGTAGTTTTGAATATCCAGCCTGTATGATGAATTTGTATGCTTATTAAAGTTGAGAACTAAAACCCATGTACAGAGACACTCATTCCATCTTGTTTCTGAAGTGTTCTTGCTTCCCCAGAGGTTTACTCTGTTCCAATAGTAAAAGTCTATCCCCTGCATATAGGTTATAGATGTGTTTGTTATAGTAAGGGTTAAATAAGTGGTATGTGAAGGAGCTTGAGGCTAGTAGGATAGATAGGAGGAGCCTGGGGAATGTTTGTGGAGTCTGAATCCTGATGTCTGACATATACCTTGTTCACTGAAATGTTTAACTTGGCCACCTGCTTCCTGTCCTCCTCCAATGGCATTTCCTCTAGTGGCTGCCCCAACCAGATGTCATCCTCACATCCTCAGTCTCATGAGCCCTTGAGAGAAACCACATCCTATTCAGAGGTTTAGGATCTAACGCTGAATGCAGCACCATGTGATGCTTTTTGACCCTCAGGTTTCTGAAGTGTCCATCTGTCCTCCATGAGCAATGGAGAACTCAAGCGCCTTAAAGGGCCTGAGGAGTGTTGTGGGGGGGGGAGCTGACAGTGGCATCCTCTTGAAGCTTCAGAATTCCCTTCTTTCCTAAGTTGGACCCACTTGAAGGTGGTGGACTTTGATGACTGTCTTGCTCTCAGAATTGCTTTACTCCACCTGGGATTTAAGGGTAATGCTCTGAGATGGGGGTAGGGAACAGCTTTGTGATTTTTACTGTTTTTTTCTGTTAATGTGTAGAGAACCTTGTCTAGTATCTAATCAGGCTCCATTTACATAAATCTCTCTGTGAAGAACTCTAAAGTCATTTTACTTACTTTATAAGTTGGTATATATATATTTTTTTGATGATGGAAATTAGAAACTCGCTACCTGGAAACTCAGAACTGATTACCAGTTTTTTCTTTGATGACAAAACAAATGTAAAATAATTGCTACAAATTTTGAAAAAAGGAGAAAAACATCAAGAAAAACATACCTGATTCATGGTATGAACATTTGGGGTTCAAGGTGTAGCTGTCATAACCAAGCAGCAAAGAGGGGAGAATGGTGTTTTTTTTAAATTGCTGAAACATTTTGTAATTTTTGTAGCAGCACATTGGTGGAAGTGCCCTTTTAGATCAGACAATTCAAAGTCCTGAATTTAAGGCTCTGGTTAATTTCTTCAGGTTGGAATAAAAACACAAAAACAATAGTTACCATTAAATGAACACCTGCTAGGCACTTACGGCATTTAAAGACCTTTTTACCTGTTCATTCAACTCCCTCAATGGGATTAAATGCACATGTTGCTTTTATTTTTAATTGCTGATGATGATCAGTGTTGTGCCTTTTAGCAGTTTGAGTGGTAGTTGGAATAAACAGTCGATTCAGCATAGTATGCTGGTGAAGAGCGTGCACACTGGATTCATATTGCCACTGTTCACTGTGCAGCCTTCTGCACGTATTTGACCTTTCTGGGCACTAGTTACCTCATCTGTAAAATGAGGACAACATTGCATAAGTTGTTATGAATATTAAATAGTATCTGGGCAGGGTCTGAACAGGTCTTAGGAGAAGGAGAGTACTTACAGCGTTTGCCAAATAAATAACCTCTTAAGTGTCTTCTTATTCCTTACAGAAAACTAAGGTATTTTGGCCCAACAAATAGAATAGCATTTCTCATGTTAAAATATAGAAATTCTGGTGGCTTAATGACAATGGGAATTTGAGGAAGAACTGGGCTATTTAGAACTTCCTGAGCCACCTCAAAAAGGTTTAAGAGTTGTTGGTTATGCTGTACTTTACTGCGGCTCAGTTTGTATTTTGTGTTTGTGGCTTTATCTTTTCTTCCCTTGCTGATTTATAGGACATTTCTAAGTTTTGACTTACCTGTTATTTCAGTTCTTTATATATGTAACTGAGATGGTTTGAGGTTTTTTCCTATCTTCCTGTAACTTTACAAAGAAGGAACTTTTTTTTTGAGACAGAGCCTCAAGCTGTCCCCTTGGGTAGAGTGCTGTGGCATCATAGCTCACAGCAACCTCCAACTCCTGGGCTCCAGCGAGTCTCCTGCCTCAGTCTCCCCAGTAGCTGGGACTACAGGCACCCGCCACAACGCCTGGCTATTTTTTGGTTGCAGCCATCATTGTTGTTTGGCAGGCTCGGGCTGGATTTGAACCAGCCAGCTCAGGTGTATGTGACTGGTGCCTTCGCTGCTTGAGCCACAGGCGCCGAGCCACAAAGAAGGAATTTTTTTTTTTTTTTTTTTTTGAGACGGAGCCTCAAGCTATCCCCCTGGGTAGAGTGCCATGGCATCACAGCTCATAGCAACCTCCAACTCCTGGGCTCAAGCGAGTCTCCTGCCTCTGCCTCCCAAGTAGCTGG
>CAUYQV010076621.1:0-10251 GCA_963574575.1 Galagoides demidoff
AATCTTTAATCCAGTGAGAGTCTATCTTAGTTAATGGTGAAAGGTGTGGGTCCAGTTTCAGTCTTCTACAGGTCACCAGCCAGTTCACCCAGCACCATTTGTTAAATAGGGAATCTTTTTCCCACTCAATGTTTTTAATTGGCTTGACAAAGAACAAATAATGGTAAGTATCTGGGTTCATCTCTTGGTTCTCTATTATTTTCCATACATCTACCTCTCTGTTTTTGTGCCGGTACCATGCTGTTTTGATCACTATCGATTTATAGTAAAGTCTTAGGTCTGGTAGCATGATTCCTCCTGCTTTGTTTTTATTTCTGAGTAATGTCTTGGCTATTTGAGTTTTTTTCTGATTCCATATAAAATCAAGCATTATTTTTTTGAAGTCTTTAAAGTATGAGAATGGGGTGGCACCTGTGGCTCAAGGAGTAGGGTATTGAACCCATATATGAGGGGTGGTGGGTTCAACCCAACCCTGGCCAAAACTGCAAAAAAAAAAAAAAAAAAAAAGAAAAAAAAGAAGAAGAAAAAGATAAAAAGTATGACAGTGGTGCTTTAATAGGGATTGCATTAAAATTGTATATTGATTTGGGTAGTATGGACATTTTAACAATGTTGATTCTTCCCAGCCATAAGCATGGTATGTTTTTCTATTTGTTAACATTTTCAGCTATTTCTTTTCTTAGAGTTTCATAGTTCTCTTTATAGAAGTCTTTCACGTCCTTTGTTAGGTAAACTCCCAAATATTTCATCTTCTTTTGCATTACTGTGAACGGAATAGAGTCCTTAACTGTTTTTTTCAGCTTGACTATTGTTGGTATATATAAAGGGTAAAGATTTGTGAGTGTTGATTTCGTAACTGAGATGCTGCTATATTCCTTGATCACTTCTAAGAATTTTGTAGTAGAATCCCTGGGATTTTTCAGATATACAATCACATCATCTGTGAAGAGTGAAAGTTTGATCTCTTCTGATCCTATGTGGATACCCTTGATCGTTAGGTACACTAACTTGCATATTTTTTTTCAGTTAAATATATTAGGAAAATTGTTGGAGATTTATAACAATTAAAAAAAACTCCATATAAGTTACACAGCCTGGAAATATTGAAAAAATTAAGTAACATCAGGTATGTCATGAGTGCTTAAAATACATGTATATACTAGTCTATTTTATCATTTAGTGCCATAAAATATATACACAATGTGTTATAAAAAGTTAAAATTAATCAAAATTTATCCATACACATGTGGTGTCATTCACAGTTGAGAGAAATGTGAGCAAATGTAAAACTTGGTATTAAATCGTAACAGCATCAAACTGGCTGCAGTACATATGATACGACCATGCTAATTTTGTAGCCAACTCCTGTTTCTCTTGCCAGTTGATGCATATGCATCTACATGTGAATGGTTCTTCTCTCCAGTAAGCTGCATATCACAGTGAAACATAACCTCTGGAAGTTCTCATGTGATTAGTATCATAAACCTATAATAACACCATGGGACCCATAAGAAGTGGCACTAGTGGTGCTGGAAGTTCTCCCAAGAAGCAGAGAAAAGTTGTGACATTATAAGAAAAAGTTGAATTGCTTGATATGTGCTGTAGATTGAGGGCTGCAGCTGTGGCTGCCTCTATTTCAGACAGACGATTCACTCCATAAATAGACAGATGCAAATGTATGGTATTGATAAATACAGTGCAGGAGTATAAATTTATTTCACATTCCCTATGATTTTCTTAAGTAAGAATTTCTTTTCTCTAGCTTTCTTTATTGCAAGATTATAGTTATTGTACATATCACATAGGAAATATGTGTTTATTGCCTCTATATGCTTATTGGTAAGGCTTCCAGTCAACATTAGGCTATTTGTAATTAAGTTTTTTGGGGGTTAAAGTTTTATGTGGATTTTCAACTGCACAGGAGGTTGGTGCCCTATGGGTCAACTCTATAGATATGGACATTTGCCAGTACAATAATGAAAAGAAATTGAGATCAAAAAATTACATAGAGAAAGCCTGAAAAGTATCCTTTTAACTCCTAAATCTCCATTCTTCCTCCTCCAGGCCCCAAGATTGTGCTCAATACAACTCCAGGCAAGTTTTCTATGTAAACACAGAGGGCTTAACATTTGACAGAAATAGAATCCTAGTCCTTTATAAGTATGGTCTGGTGACTTACCACTTTTCCTTCTAATAACGTCTTTGTTATCTTTATAAATCAATATTTAAAAAAAATAAAGTTGTATATATGTATATGTGTGTGTGTGTGTACATACATATATGTATATTGCCCCCAACTAGGGTACTATGGCCTCAGCCTATCTCATAGCAACCTCAAACACCTGGGCTCAAGTGATCCTCTTGCCTCAGCCTCCTAAGTAGCTGGGACTATAGGCACCTGCCTTAACACCTGGCTAGTTTTTATATTTTTAGTAGAAATGGGTCTCATTCTTGCTTAGGCTGGTCTCTAATTCCTGAGCTCAAGTGATTCCCCTGGCCTCCACCTCCCAGAGTGCTAGGATTATAGGTGTGAGCCACCATACCTGGTCTAGTTCTATAATTTGGATGTTCCTAATTTATTTAACCCCTTTTCAGCTTGTGACTTTACTTGTTTCTAATACAGGTAGTGGTCAAGGATGTGGTCTCTGTAGATGGTTGGGAGGAGCTTGACCCTAAGCAGCAAAGATAAGCAAGGAAGTAAGCCTGGGCCAAGCAATTTGCCTCTCTGCATTTCAGGTTCCTCAAGTGTAAAATGGGGAGAGTAACCGTGCCTAACTCAGTGTGTTAATGTAAGTGTTCAGAGTGGCACCTGTATGTTGTCAACAATGTCTTTTTTTTTTTGTGTGTGCACCTTTGTAGAATGGATTCCTAGAATTGGAGCTGTTATATCAAAGGGTATGCACATTTAAACTTTAGCAGATACTACTGAATTGCCTTTCTGAAATTGTACCAACTGTGTGCACACTAGCACAGTAAGAAAGGGCCGACCTACTTAGAGTTTAATATTGGATATTACCAGTCATTTAAAAGTTTTCCATTAACTGGTAAATACCCTTGATACTTAAATTTCAATTTCCCTGAGTGAGCAAATTTTTGTTCTGCTGGTCCTTTAACTTTATTCTGTTAATTTCCTGTGAATATTCTTAATTATTAATTAAGTTAATTATCAGATGATCTTTAAAAATGTACTTTTAGCATCTTTACTAATCTGCTATTTCTGTATGTGGCAGTCTTTAATTTTCCACTGTTTACTTTTAATCCTGATTTTTCTTTCTTCTTTTAGGTAGATTTAAACAATTGTGAAGTTTAGTCTTTTAAAAGTGAGTTCTGGGCTTGGAGTTTTCTTCAGGAATATTTTCTTTATCTCAGGATTTTAAAAGTATTCCATATTTTTCTAAAATAATATTTCATCTGGAACTTCTTTTGGACATCATGTGAGTGAGGAGCTGATGTATGCTATTTGCCTCATAAATAATCCAGTTTTTTTTCCTGATACTCTTTATTGATTTGAAATAAATCTAATTATGTGTTTAATAAACATTTATGGGGAACTCGAAGAATGTTAGGTCCTTTTCCTAGGAGCTGGGCATTTAGTGATAAGCAAGACAGCCCTGGTCACCCCCACTCTCATGGAGCTTAGTTTCTAGTGGGCAGAGAAGAAATTAAATAAGCAAACAGGTAAATAAGAAAATTTCAGATAGAGGAAGTACATGACAGTCATGTTATAGAGATTTCTTTCTTTTTGTTTTTGTTTTTGTGATAGAGTCTCACTATGTCTCACTCTCCGTAGACATAGCTCAAACTCTTGGGCTTAAGTAATTCTCTTACCTCAGCCTCTCAAGTAGCTGGGATGCCGAGTAGTGGGTGCCTGCCACAATGCTCGGCTATTTTTTTTGGTGTAGTTGTCATTGTGATTTAGCCAGCCTGGGCTGGGTTCGAACCCACCACCCTCAGTGTATGTGGCTGGTGCCATAACTACTATGCTATGGGCACCAAGCCAAGAGATTTCTTGTCCTTAATCTCAGTAACTACCAATTCTAAGAGTGCTTCTCTGATCACTGCACTGTTCAAATCAATCCCCACCACTTACTCTTTATCACATGACCTATGACATTCCTATCTAATATTGGGAAACACGTATCTTTTTTTCCAGGTTTACCAATTGTATTGATTTTTTGGGAGAACTTGCTTTTGGTTTCAATTATTTTTCTCTATTGAAAATCCATTCTCTATTCCATTCTTATCTCCATCTCTTCAACTCAGGGGATTTGCTAGTCTCTTCCTGGGCTCCGCTCCCTTTGCGAACTTAAGAATCTGGGGCAGTCAGAGAGTTCACTTAATTTGTTTCCTATCTCAGACATTAATGTCCATCACTGTCTAACATCAAGCAGGTTGGACATCACTGTCTCGTGTGTGTGTGGGTCATGGTATGGGGAAATTTAGTCTCTATTGCTTCATTTTGGTTCCCATTTTCCCAAAGCAGGATTTTGTTTCTATTATTTTACTCAAAATTGCTTATCATGGCCAATGATGACATCTCCTTTGTTAAATCTAATGCTCATTTATTAATCCCATAAAATTAGAGGTATTAGTAGAATTTGGCCTTTAGATCATGGTGTCTTGAATGTGGCTTGCGGGACACCACATTTTATTTTGTTTCCCTCTATCTTTTTGGCTGTACCTTCTCAGTCTGTTTTCTAGGTATTCTTATTTCTTTTTGATCTTTAAATGTTGTGGTTCCTTGGAGTTCATTTCTTAAATATCTTATTGTTTCTTTTTACATTAACTTCCTCTAATCTACTGCCATACTTTAAGTATCAACTCTGGTTCCCAATTTTATATCTCTAGTTTAAACTCCATACTCCATATGCAATTGTCCCACCAACATGCCCTCTTGGATATCTAGTTGGCATCTTAATAAAACTCCTAATATTCCTCCTTAAACCTGATCATCCTTCAGTCTTTCATTTCAGTTAAGAAAAAGTCCATCCTTCCAATTGCATAAGCCAAACACCAAGGCATTGTCCTTATCTCCTCCCTTCTCACACATTCCACATTTGATCTGATAGCAAATCCTTCAGCTCTATTTTTAAATATCATTCCAGAGTCTATCACTTCTTGCCATCTCCAGCACTACCACCTGGGTTTAACAATGACCACTTCCCATGGGATTGTTTCAGCCTATCTCCAGTCAGCAAAGCAGCCGCATCAATCCTGCCATCACTGTCTCCATGGGTTGGATTATGTCATTTTTCTGCTCAAAAACCTCTGTGGCTTCCCCTCTTTCCTAGAATGAAAAAAAAAAAGTTCTTTTCAGGCTACTACAACAAAATACCATAGACTGAGTGGCTTAAATAACATACATTTATTTCTCATAGTTCTGGAGTCTGGGAAGTCCAATATCAAGATGGAGTTTTTGGCAGATTTGTTTCCTGGTGAGGACCCTCTTCCTGGCTTCTTGCTGTGTCCTCACAAGGAAAAGAGAGGTTTGGTCTCATTTCCTTTTCTTATAAGGACACTAGTCCCATCATTGAGATTCAACCTCCAAATACAATCAGATCTTGATTTAGGGCTTCAGCATATGAATTTGGGAGGGCACAAACAGCCATTGAATATCACTCCCTAACATGCCTTCCTTGTTACTCCTAACATCGTCTTTATACTTGTTTTTGCCCTCATTCTCTTGTATCCTTACTGTCCTTGATTGTAACAGGTATGGTACTATATCAGGGGCACTTGCTTTATTTGTTACTTGGACTGCTCCTGTCTGCCCCCAAGAAACCCACGTGGCTCATTCCTTCTCCTCTTGTTTCTCCTCCTCTTTTCCCTTCCCTTCCTCTCCGTACTCTTTCTCCTCCTCCTTCCTCTTCTCAAAAGTCATCTCAGTAAGGACTTCTCTGGTTACTCTATTTAAATTTCCACCCCACCTCCACCCAACCAAAGGCCTTATCTCTCTTCCCTGTTTTATTTTCCTTTTGCCACTTACCATTCTCTAGTCCAGTGGTTCTCAACCTTCCCAAGGCCACAACCCTTTAATACAGTTCCTCATGTTGTGGTCACCCCCAACCATAAATTATTTTTGTTGCTACTTCATAACTGTAATTTTGGTACTATTATGAATTGTAATGTAAGTATCTGATATCTAGGATGGTCTTAGGCGACCCCTGTTATAGGGTCATTTGACTCCCAAAGAGGTCGTGACCCACAGGTTGAGAACCACTGATCTAGGGCCTTATGAATGTGCTGACCAGATTTGCAGATAGAACCAGTGAGTCCTCCCTGTGATGAGAACTGTGTATATGTTTATGGAATAACTAGTCATATTCAATCGCTCTGAAGGATATGCAAGAGGTATTCAGGTGTCCAGTTTTAGTGAAGTCTGATTACTTTTCTTACTGTACCTTGTTATTCTTGGCCCTCACCTATGGAGGGATGTCTCATCTTGCCTTATTGTCCCTGTGAAAAGATCATTCGACTTTCAAAGGGGTCACCCCACAGGTTGAGAACCACTGCTCTAATCTATTATATTTTTATCTTTATGACTGTTTTTATCTGCACCAACCATTAGAATGTGGTTGGTTGGGTCAGGTACTCCTTTAGAAAGATTATAGAAAAGAACAAGACAGAGGAAAACCTTTGCTTATATGAGTGCCTGACCCATAGTATGAGCTCAATAGATATCATGATTGAATGAATGGATTCTGATTTTTTTCCCTCAGAGAAAATGACTCTGATTGATATGGGAAGATAGATTGTAAGGAGCTAGAGTGGAGGCAGGAAAAAAATTATAAGCAGCTTTCACAGTCCAGGTCAGAAGAACACTGGCTCGCTCAGACTAGGCTTGATGGCAGTGGAGAGGGCTGGAGTCAGGGAGGACAGTAGGAGTCGAGATGACACCTAGATATTTGCGTTGAGTGTTTGTTAGACAGTATTGACATTTCTTAAAGTGAAAAGATGACATCAGGAACCAGTTTTCTGAGTCTGGTCATTAAAAGTTCTATTTGGCCTTTGCAATTTGAGTTGCCTATCTGACATAAGTTAAAGCAATTGGAGAAAACAGAACTAAAGATATAAGTTTAGGAATTATGGATGTCTAGATAGAAACAAAGAAGAGGTTGTAGGTAGATGTGACTATAGGGACACTTACAGTATTCACTAAGTTGCCTTGCTTGAGGGCTGTTCGGAAAGTATTCAGTCATTATTAGTACTATTTTTCATATTATATGGTTAGATACTTTCTGGACAGCCCTCTATACTTGGGTACATTATTTGAGCTTCTCCTGAAATTCAGTGATCTATTTGTTTATGTGCCAGTACCATCTATAGTGATTACTATAACTCTATAGGATGTTTGATACCTGGTAAGCCAAGCTCCTGTGTGTTTTAAAAATTTGTCTTGAATATTTGTGCACTTTTCTTCTAATGAAATTTCTAATCTACTTGTTGAGTTCTACGGAAAACTATTGAGGATTTGATTTGAATTGCATTGCATTTGTATAATTATTTTGTAGGAATGGACATCTTTACACTATTCAGTCATTCCATGCATGTCATGTTTTCTTTTAACTGAAAGTTGCTTTTCAGTAAGTTTGCATAATTCTTTTCTTTTTTATTTTTATTAAATCATTGCTGTGTACATTAATGCAGTCATGGGGTACAATGTGCTGGTTTTATATACAATTTGAAATATTTTCATCAAACTAGTTAACATAGCCTTCATGGCATTTTCTTAGTTATTATGTTAAGACATTCATATTCTACATTTAGTAAGTTTCACATGTACCCTTTTAAAATGCATCATGGGTGTGATCCCACCAATAACCTTCCCTCCATCCATCCTCCCCCCCTCCTGTCTCTTTCCCCTTTCCCCATATTGTTGGGCTATAATTGGGTTATAGCTTTCATATGAAAGCTATAAATTAGTTTCATAGTAGGACTGAGTACATTGGATACTTTTTCTTCTATTCTTGAGATACTTTGCTAAGAAGAATATGTTCCAGCTCCATCCACATAAACCTGAAAGAGGTAAAGTCTCCATCTTCCTTTAAGGCTGCATAATATTCCATGGTGTACATATACCACAAATTATTGATCCATTCCTGGGTCGATGGGCACTTGGGCTTCTGCCATGACTTAGCAATTATGAATTGGGCTGCAATAAACATTCTGGTACAAATATCTTTGTTATACTGTGATTTTTGGTCTTCTGGATAAATACCTAGTAGAGGAATTGTAGGATAGAATGGAGGGTCTATTTTTAGTTCTCTAAGTGTTCTCCAAACATCTTTCCAAAAGGAATATATTAGATTGCATTCCCATCAGCAGTGTAGAAGTGTTTCCTTTTCTCCATGCCAACATCTCTGGTTTTGAAATTTTGTGATATGGGCTAATCTTACTGGAGGTAGATGATATCTCAAAGTAGTTTCGATTTGCATTTCTCTGATGATTAAGGATGATGAATATTTTGTCATGTGTCTGTACACCAGGTGCCTGTCTTCTTCAAAGAAGTTTCTCTTCAAGTCCCTTGTCCACCCTGAGATGGGATCACTTGTTCTTTTCTTGCTAATACATTTGAGTGAATTCTGGTTATTAAACCTTTGACAGAGACATAACCTGAAAATATCTTCCCCCATTCTGAGGGCTGTCTGCTAGCTTTACTTACTGTATTCTTGGCTGTGCAGAAGATTTTTAGTTTGACCAGGTCCCGGTAGTGTATTTTTGATGCTACTTCAATTGCCCAGGGGGTCCTCATAAAATATTCACCCGTGCCAATTTCTTCAAGAGTTTTCCCTGCACTGTCTTTGAATATTTTTATAGTTTCATGTCTTAAGTTTAAATCTTTAATCCAGTGAGAGTCTATCTTAATTAATGGTGAAAGGTGTGGGTCCAGTTTCAGTCTTCTACAGGTCACCCAGCACCATTTGTTAAATAGGGAAGCTTTTCTCCACTGAATGTTTTTAATTGGCTTATCAAAGATCAAATAATGGTAAATATCTGGGTTCATCTCTTGGTTCTCTATTTTGTTTCATACATCTCCCTCTCTGTTTTTGTGCCCATACCATGCTGTTTTGATCACTATCGATTTACAGTAAAGTCTTAGGTCTGGTAGCATGATTCCTCCTACTTTGTTTTTATTTCTGAGTAATGTCTTGGCTATTCGAGGTTTTTTTCTGATTCCATATAAAACAAAGTATAATTTTTTTGAGATCTTTAAAGTATGACAGTGGAGCTTTAATAGAGATTGTATTAAAATTGTATGTTGCGTTGGGTAGTATGGACATTATAACAATGTTGATTCTTCCCAGCTATAAGCATGGTGTTTTTCCATTTGTTAACATTTTCAGCTATTTCTTTTCTTAGAGTTTCATAGTTCTCTTTATAGAGGTCTTTCATGTCCTTTGTTAGGTAAACTCCCAAATATTTCATCTTCTTTGGCACTACTGTGAATGGAATAGAGTCCTTGACTGTTTTTTCAGCTTGACTATTGGTATATATAAAGGCTAGAGATTTGTGAGTGTTGCTTTTGTAACCTGAGATGCTGCTGTATTCCTTGATCACTTCTAAGAGTTTTGTAGTAGAATCCCTGGGATTTTTCAGATATACAATCACATCATCTGTGAAGAGTGAAAGTTTGATCTCTTCTGACCCTATATGGCTACCCTTGATCATCTTTTCTTGCCTGATTGCGATGGCTAACACTTCCATTGTGATGTTAAAAATCAGTGGAGACAATGGGCAACCTTGCCTGGTTCCTGATTGGAGTGGAAATGATTTCGATTTAACTCCATTCAATATGATGTTGGCTGTGGGTTTGCTGTAGATGGCCTCTATCAGTTTAAGAAATGTCCCTTCTATACAAATTTTCTTAAGTGTTCTGATCATGAAGCAATGCTGGATATTATCAAAAGCTTTTTCTACATCAATTGTGAGAATCATATGGTCTTTGTTTTTTAATTTGTTTATTGTTGAATTGTATTTATTGATTTACGTATATTGAACCAGCCTTGAGATCCTCAGATAAAACCCACTTGGTCATGGTGTATAATTTGTTTGATGTGTTGCTGGATTCTGTTTTTAAGGATCTTGTTGAATATTTTTGCATCAATATTCATTACTGATATTGGTCTATAATTTTCTTTTCTTGTTGGTTTTTTTCCTGGTTTTGGGATCAAGGTGATGTTTGTTTCATAGAATGTGTTGGGTAGTGTTCTTTCTTTTTCTATATTTTGGAAAAGGTTGAGTAATATAGGT
>CAUYQV010076622.1:0-19161 GCA_963574575.1 Galagoides demidoff
AACTGTGTTTTAACAAGTCCCATGGGTGATTCCAATGCACATTGAAATTTGAGAAATATTGTTCTAGATAATCAGTTTTAAGAGGTACTGAATTCAAAAATATGTAAGTTCCTAAAATATTTTGTGTATGCACAAATTAAAATAATTCATATTAAAATAACACATGGTGCTTTGTAAATTATAAAACATTTCCAAATTTGTTAGTCTCGTTTGATCTTTCAATAGTATTGTGAGATAGACTAAGAAGAAAGTGATATTTTTATTTAACAAGATTGAGTGAGTTTGAGAGAGGTTAAGTAAATTCCTCAACCTCACAAGGCTAGTTAATGAGGTAATTAGGTTGAAATCCAATCATGCAATAAAAGATGTATGCTGGGGCTATGTTAAGGAAGAGTCCATCAGAAGTTGTAGAGATTCTGAAGTGCTTAATATTTTGTATTAAATGCAGTTTTATTTTAATGTGAATTTGTTTTAAGGCCACTCATTGGCATCTAAACAATGTTTAAAGTCATTAACTTTTTAAATTAAGTATCATTCAAAAATGTTAAAAATCTTACAAAGAGTTTACACTGCACGTTTCTATTTTAAATAGATATTCAAATTAAGCCCCATCTCTGAATAGAAATAGATCAAAATCAAATTAAATAAATTCTGAAACTAGAAATGTCTCAGTTAATAACTTTTTACCAATAAATAGAACAATCGTTCATTTTTGTTCCTGTTGCAAAAACCAGTTAAGAGTCCCAGATAGCCTCAGAGAATTCTATTTTCATAAAAGCAGAAGGAAGAAAAATACTTAAATTTGTGGTAATTCAGTCAATCCATTTTAAATACTAATTCTCCAGTTTATAGTGTAGGAAATAATGACTCTTCTGCCTGGAGTTTGTTTCCCACCTGGAAGGCAGATTCTAGATACTCTTCACTCAGTCCCTTTCTAAGATAAAAGGGAAGACATGCTGTGGACCTTCTTCTTACCATTAGGTAAGGTAATTTTTCCAAAATTTTAGTGACAAAGTCACTTGCTCAAAAGGGGAGGCAGCACCTGTGGCTCAGTTGGTGGGGCGCTGGCCCCATATACTGAAGGTGGCGGGTTTGAACCCGCCCTCAGCCAAACTGCAACAAAAAAATTGCTGGGTGTTGTGGTAGGTGTCTGTAGTCCCTGCTACTCGGGAAGCTGAGGCAAGAGACTTGCCTAAGCCCAGGAGTTGGAGGTTGCTGTGAGCCGTGATGTCACAGCACTCTACGAAGGG
Organism: Galagoides demidoff; assembly: GCA_963574575.1. Taxonomy (NCBI): domain Eukaryota; kingdom Metazoa; phylum Chordata; class Mammalia; order Primates; family Galagidae; genus Galagoides; species Galagoides demidoff. The sequence goes on from CAUYQV010076622.1 coordinate 1,251, forward strand.
TGATAAAGTGCTATGAAAAAATAACAAAATAAAAATAAATAAAAGTGGTTTCTATCATGAACCAGTTTCTTTTTAGGGATTTTTTGGAGGTTGCTGTGAACCGTGTGATGCCACAGCACTCTACCGAGGGCGATAACATACTACAAAAAAATAAATAAAATAAATAAATAAAAGTAGTTTCTAACACAACCCAATCTCTTTTTAGGGATTCGTCACAATTTTGAAAGAAACATTTAAGGATGTTAACAAAACTGATGCATTTTCAGTTCAGATTGACCCTACTGAAGATCTCAGTGTAAATTGTGTTTGGGCAATAAAACTAATGCATCACAGAATCTGTGAAAATGTCTTATATCTATAGAAAAATTAAAGCAAAATTCCGGGGGGAAACATGTTTTAGAGGGATACAGGTATTCTCAGATTCAATAGCATTTCCAGGGAGAAGAATGTTCAAGATGTTTCTTTGAATGACACAGGAGGACAATTTTAAAAATCTAGCCCAAGATCTATCAAACTAGGATCTGAGAATGTATTATTGAGAATTGGAAAGATTTGTAAGAATATATATATTTTTATTATCTGTCATTGTGATGGTAAACTTTAAAAAATGCTTTGCCAGTTACAAAGAAACTTCTTTGAAGTTATTCTTCACAATTGAATAAACTACTTCTAGAGATTAAACGTGTTTCTTAGATCCTTCCTTCTCTCACTAGGGTTCTAGGGTATACACCTAAATGAGTAATGAGCATTTTTTTTTCCTTTTAAAAGGGTCCGTTCATCACTCACATTTTAGAAATAATAACTGTAGTGAATAATTTTTATTCACTACCTTAAATCTGATAATGAGAGTTTATAACCCCAAGAATTCTTCACTAACAAGTTTAAATAAATATGAAACATTATTTTGAAAGCATATAGAAGAACACAGTGACAGGGGAACAGTCTGGCTATATTTTCATGTAGTATCAGTTGAATCATTTTGACTAACCTTAAGTGAAAGGCCAGTGGGACAAGATGGGAGCATTCTGACACAGCAGGGAACATTATTGTATCAATAAAGGATTTAAAACTACTGCAGCACGGTTATAATATAAATCAGACTGATTTTTTTGGCTTTATTATATTTTTTTAATTCATTACAGACATGGATCCCTCATTGTTCGTGCGTGGGCTAGACTGTTCCTCCTGGCATGCCCTAGGTGCACAGCCGCTGACCAGTCAAAGATTCCCATCAGCTATTCAGTAGACAGAGACTGTGAGTGGTAAAAGTAAGATATCATCTCAAGATACTCTTTAAAATAATTTTGGTGTGTGGATGTTTAAAAACCCTAGGGGTAAAGTGGGTAGGGGACAACATATTAAATTAAAAGAAGGAAGTAGGAAATTCAGTGTTCTCTATAATTGCCTCCAATATACTATGACCTTTTTTATTTTACCCCATTCTAAAGAATTTAATTTGCAACTTAAAACTCTTGTCAAAGGTTTCCAGTAGAAAAGCAGGCCGTCTCTGAAATATCGAAAAACAGATAGTCAGATCTCTTTTTATCAGACAGGAGAATTACAACTGAAAAGAAGGAAGACAGGGAGGAACTAACCGTGCCTGCAGGTGTCCATGTGAACTCAGGAACAGACAGACAGTTAATGAAGTAGATATAACTGTGAACATATAGAGAGAGAGTATATGGTATACCAACCATACCTTGTTTTCTAAAATACCATTTTAGAAAACTAAAGGGAAAGAATACTTCTTGGAAAAATTGGCCAATTCTAGGATTCAGTCTAGGAAAATATAAGCTATACTTAAACCATCTTTGAGTCCAGAAAGAAAAAAACCTGCTCTCTTTCCTCCTTTCCCCTCAACATTCAGACATGTTAAAATACATAAAAATAGAAGTTCCTATTGGCCACATCATGATGACAAATTGTGCATCAAAATAAATAGTAATACTATAGGAACTGTTTATAACCCATTGGATGAAATAAATATACATGTAACAATTTGCAAGGCCCTCATAATATGACGAAGTAAATATGCAATTTAAAAGCAGAAAAGGAAAAGCTTGATCTTATAGAAAAATGACCATTAATAATGAAAAAATAATGGGAATTAGAAATTCACCATGTGTATATAATTATAATATTTCATTCAGACACAAATCATCAGTGGATACTAAAACTAGAGGGTGAATATTTGATGAGACAGGATATTTACAAAGTCTCAAAGTATCTCTCCGCAGGTACTTATTAATTATGAAAGGAAAATAGTAACTATGGGATAAAACTGGCAGACACCACCTTAGCCAAATGATGAAGGCTAATCCACCATTAATGAGACAAATGGACATCACGTGCCTTCTGAAAAGGACACAAGATCACCTCTGTGGTCTTCCTGCTAAAAACGTACAACCCAAATCTAATCATGAAGAAACACCAGACAACCAAAAATTGCGGGACACACCACAAAATAATTAGTCTGTAACTCTTCAAACATGCCAAAGTCGTGAAAGATGAAGAAAGACTGAAAAACTATTCCAGAATAAAGAAGACTAAAGTCAATAGCAACTAAATACAACATGTGATCTTGGGCCAGAAAAAAATCATGTTGCTATCAAAATATTATTAGAATAACTGGAAATTTTTGAATAAGATTTTTTACTATTATTTACTGTATGCTTTATTATAATAATAGAGCATAGTGTTATCGCAAAGCTAATTTCCTGATTTATGTAATTATCCTTTGGTTGTATAAAAGAACATTTTTTGTTTTTCTTTTAAATATAGAGCATTTAGATATAAATTACTACATTTACTCTGAAGCAGATTAAGAAAGGGAGGTGTGGGATTATCATTTACAGCATTTAGACAAAGGTTCATTGCTAAGCATAGATTTTTTTTTTCCAATGTTTCTGTAATTCTGAGGTTATTTCAAAATAGAAAGTTAAAGGAAAAGCAGGTAGGTAATAATGCGAGTCACAACCTTGGGGGTTTGGGCTTAAATTACGTGATAGTTATTGCAAGACCCTGGTCCATGAAATCAGACTCTGAGAAACACCACTGAGGCTGGTCAGAGAGGCTGTGGCTCTCAGAAGGGTAATAATGTACATGATAAATGGGGAGGGGGAGCAAAGAGGTGAAGAGGTAGCCAGAAATGACTTTCCCCATGTGCATTAAATAAACATGAAGACTACATTTAAAAAAAAAAAAAGAAAGGAAGCATGTCATTTCTTCAATATGGTAGAACATTGTCCATAGCACAAAAATTTAGCTGGGTGGGGTTATTAAAGAATAATCTCAGGAGGTAATGGTGTTGTTACTGATGCTATAGGGAAGCCAGAACAAAGGAGTCTTAATCCTTAATCCTTTCTGGGGATTATTTCCATAATACTACTGGGAAATGCAAAATAAGCAATGAAATAAAAATGCGAAAACATACCAAACAAGCAAAAGCTAAAGGAACAACATCCAGGCAAACTGAATGCTATCCCTAAGGTTATCTGGAAAAAGCAATTTACTCAAGATTTGCGGACATGGGGTGGTGCCTTCAAAAACCCAAACTACTGAACATCTTGCACTTCTCTGCACAAAAAATATTCAACTGGGGGGTGGCCCCTGTGGCTCAGTGAGTAAGGCACCAGCCCCATATGCTGAGGGTGGAGGGTTTGAACCCGGCCCCAGCCAAACTGCAACCAAAAAAAAAAAAAAAATAACTGGGCATTGTGGCAGGCACCTATAGTCCCAGCTACTAGGGAGGCTGAAAGAAGAGAATCGCCTAAGCCCAAGAGCTGGAGGTTTCTGTGAGCTATGACACCACAGCACTCTACTGAAGGTGACAGAGTAAGATTCTGTCTCTAAAAAAAAAAAAAAAGATTTGCAGACATGAAAGTAGGTCTATCCTTGGTGAATTCAGACAGACCACAGTGCCAGGGAGAGGTCTGAGTTGCGACTCAGGAAACAAGCAGATGTTTTACCCATGTTCAAAAATGTTGATTCCAGAAAGAAGAGAAAGTTAAGTTTGACATTATACAAACTAATTTCTGGAACCAATTAAAATCTTCAAATATTTGGATTATAAATTTTAAGAAAAAGATACGATTGCTGCAAGGATCACTAAGATCAAACTAAGCCAAACTAATCTTCCCTTTCCTGAGAAGCTTGCTGGATGTACAAGTTGGGAAGAAACCTATACACATGTGGTATTGTACACTGCCAAGGCTCAGAATCCAGTGCCCCCCAGATATAGCATTTTGTACATGCAGAAAACAAAACACCTCAAGGTCTCTCGGACCTTCCCACTCCATCCCCCCATCTCTCCCAAAGCATAGGACAAAGTAGCTCTCTGTATGTCCCTCATCTGCCTAAATTCCAGATCAAGTACCTCTGACCCGTTCCCTGAATTCTCATGAAGTAAAAACCCATATTACAGGAAGGAGGACTAAAGTCCATCAACAAACCTGGACAGAGTTTTGTCCAAATCATTGTGTGCTCTATGGTCCCAGCAGACTTTGTCCCAGGCCATCGTGTGTTCTACCCATTGAATTTGTATCTAATTACCATTTATTGCTCCTCAACAGACTTCCTCTTCTTCCCCCCTCCTATAAACTATTTGGCCAGACCCCAGATCCCTTTCTTTCTGAAACTCAAGATGATGTAAAAGCTTCTCTACACCATTGCAGGGAGAACTGAGTCTTGATTCTGAAAGCTTCTACATCACATAAAACTGTGATCAAATAAATGTGTATAAGTTTTCTTCAAATAATCTTTCCTTCATAAGTTAAGTTTTCAGCAAACCTTTCCACAACAAAAGGGAAAATTTCCCTTTGTTCCTTACACTTCCAAGAAGCTATTGAAAACATTTATAAGAAATCATCCTGAACAAGACACAAGGAGGATGGGCTGATTCTCACATTTTAGTACAGTTGACAGATGGTGGATTCAAAATTGTTTAGATCATTGTTCCAAAGTGTGTTCAAGGGAATGCTCTTCCACTGTAAAAGATCCCATTCTATTCAGAAAGTGTACAATCGAATGGCAAATCTACCAAATTTATCAGGGACAGCTTCAGAATGGAACTACAAAAGCACAAATAAAAAATACTTACACAAGTTGGAATTATTGGTTGAAGGGAACAAGGTTATTGGTCCAGTAAACATTGTCTACTTATAAAATAGAAAAAAAAATTGGAAACTATAGAAAATATAAAATATATATAACAACCAACACAAAAAGACATTTGTATAAATATATTTTTTTTTAATTTCAGATTAATATGAGGGAACAAACAACTAGGTTACAATGTTTGCATTTGTTAGGTAGAGTCCCTGTTACAGTAGTACCCCACATGCAGGAGGTGTGCCATATACCCTTACAATGTGCCCATTAGTTGGGGGCACACCAATCCTCCTACCTTCTCCTCACTCCCCCTTCCATCTTGAATTGAATTGAGTTTTTCTCTTGTGTGGTCATGTAACAGTTGGTCTACTGAGTGTATATTAGCATTGAGTACATTGGATCCTTGCTTTTCCCTTCTTGTGATACTTTACTAAGAAGAATGTGTTTCAACTCCATCCAGGTTAAATGCAAAAGATGTAAAATCTCCATCTCTTTATGGCTGAATAATATCCCATGGCAGACATTTGCTACAGTTTATTAATCCATTCCTGGGTTGATGGGCCCTTAGGTTGTTTCCATACCTTGGTGATTGTAAATTGAACTGCAATAAACAATCTAGTGTAAATGTCCTTATGATAAATGATTTTTTTTCTGGGTAGATACCTAGAAATGGGATTGCAGGACCAAATGGAGGGTCATGGCTGATATTTTGATGGTATTTCTTCTTATATTGTGTGGACGTGTGTATATTTGTGTTTTTACATGGAAACATACCGAATATCCATTTACCACTTAGTTTAGCATATATGCACAGCATGTCTGCTATTGCCTGACAATATCTAGCCTCTGTAGATAGTCAGCTATAAATAAAATAGACAAATACCCTGGAACTCATAAAAGCTGCAGTTTAGATATAATTTAGTATTTTATTGTCTTCCCTTAAGATTACAATGAAAGGGTCTTTTGTGTTATTAAATATTTTCAAGTGGTAGTAAATACCTATAGTGTCTCATTGATTATATGATTTGTGTAACAATTTTTCTAATACTGGATGTTTAACTACTTTAAATTTTATTGTTATTAATACAGTGTTATACATAAATAGTCTTCACTTTTCATTTATTTCTTTAGAATATGATCCAAGAAATGTTAATAATGATTACTTCTTTCTCTATATTTTCCAATTGGCTTCTGCAAAATCTGTAACTACTGTATTTATACCTACACAACTAATAAATGAGTGTATTTAACCTTCTTACCATGAGTATTGAATCAAAATTTGAAAACAAATTAACCAACATTTGGCAATTTGTGAGTAAAAGAAATGTATTTTATTGAGGTTCGGTTTACATTTTTATGATAATTGGGGCCTGAATTGTATACGTTTGTTAGACATTGCACTTTTGTTGCGAATTGTCTGTTCATGTTCTGTTTCTATTGATAAGTGGGATATTCATCTTGTTTATATTATCTGTAAGCAAGCTTTACACAGGTAGGAAGAACAATTCTTTCACAAGATAAACTTTAATATGGAGAAAAGTAAAAAATAAAGATGAGAGTTAAATCAATATCTCCGCCCCCCCCACACACACACACACTCGCTCTACAAATGCAAAATGGAGAATTCCTGACCTAATTGTATTTTATCTAGATTTCAAAATCTAAAGTTTTCAGATAATATAAAAGTAAATGATGACCAACACTGAAATATAGGAAAGAAAAAAAGCTCACTTTTATATTTTTATATTAAGAGAAAGCATGTGTTCAAATGTGGGAGGTAACAGTTTTACTATTTTTTAAATGTGAAAAAAGCCCACTCATATTGGAATGTATATTTTAAGTGGGATATTGACATACAAAGGCTTTTCTGGAGGAGAGTGACCAGAAACAGAATAGAGCTTAAAACTGTTTTGTGTCAGGATAAGTAGAAGTAGTGATATTTATATTTACAAATGTAGATTTTTCTCTAACTCTAAAAAAGGAAGGTAATATGGACATGAATAGACTAATTTTGTGATACTCCAAAGCTTTGATCTAATACATCCTCTGTATGTGATAGAATATTAACAAATGATTATTGAGTGCATGCATGAATGAATGGATGAATAAATGAATCACAAAGTTAGCTAAGATAAATGAGTAGAAGTTACGGTAGTTTTGTTTTTAGTCAACTTTCTAATCACTAAATTTTTCCCAGGCAAGAATGGGCTTCCTCAAGCAACAGTGAGTACCCCGGGTATTTGAAACGTTTGTAAAACATAAAGGAGAATAAAGAGGGGAGATGGAGAGACAAGTTAACATTCAGTCACATGTTCCATGAAGCCACTCTTACTTTTACAATTCTTAAATTCTATAAGAGAAGACAATTATTTGATATCATTTAGGAATCCCCAAAAAGAAATTAATGGAACGAAAAGGGGAACCATGAAATAACGTAGACAAAAAGCCTATGGTTTCGAGCTTGAAGTGAAGGCAAGAAGTTGAGAAAGGAATTTTTGTGAAAGCAGAGTATTTGGAAATGTACTTCAAATGCTGAGTGTCAGAAGCTCAGATTTTAAATGGCTTGAAGGAATTTAGATAAATTTATACCACGTTTTGTGTTATAGAATGGAATCGTAAATTTGAATGTAATACTTTTGTGCCAAAATGTTGAATGAATAGAAAATGCTAGTAAAGTATATTTCATTCATATTCAAAATTGGGGGGGGGTGTTCTGTGGATAATAAAAAAAAGTTCAAAAAATATAAGATGGTATTTCATTATCATTAGGATTCATCATTTAAACATAGCTGGTTTGATAGAGTAAGTTATTCTGGAGAGTAGGTATCACTGAGATAAGAATCTTCCTCTAAACTTTTATACCTAATACATTAACTGCAATCATGTTTCCAGCCAAATTAATCAAACAGATATATAAACTATTTAAGACGTTTGAGTGGGAGAGCCAGAGCCACTCTTTCTAGGCTCAGTCTGCCAAAAACCATTGGAGGCGTCTCTATTTCTAATATTAGATACTACAATTGGACCTCCGCCTCCTGCCTCCAGATAACTCCTCAGCAGGGCTGACTTTCAGCTTCTGTGAAGACAGAGGAGAACAGGATTTGTGACATTCTGGGATTTTGCCAGAATTTAGTAGGTGGTAGAACCAAGGCTGAAGGCCAAGTGGCAAATCCACCAGATAGCTGCACAAAACATACCCTCATGCTTTTGTTGATTAAAGTGTTATAATATTTTTTGCTGAACATGGGGGTAGGGAAGAAATAATCTACTTTTTGAAAGTGTCTCTCCAAGAAAAATAATTCCAAGTTAAGGCTGGTATACTGCGAGGGGGGAAAAAAACTAAAATAAAAAGCTTAGCTGTAGTTCATTAACTTTAATTGGTTTTTGTTGCCTCTCCTCAGGTTTCCTGGATCTTTCAGCCATCTCCTCCCCCAACTCTCTGCTTCCCCTTCTTCTACCTCTCGCCTCCTCCCCCTCCAATCTGGCTTTCCCTCCTTCCTGGCAGCATTTTTAGCTTTAATTTGATAGTAAAAAACTGAATCCAAAGTTACAAAATTCTTCAGATTCAACTTCTTTGAAAGAAAAAGAAGTTTTAGAAAAAGAATAGCTATCCCAGCTTATAACCAGGACTCCTTCAGAGACACATGTCCCAGCACGTGGCAGGTGCTCTGTGAAGGTGACATAGGTAATATTTATTCATGAAATTCTCCATTTATTTTAGGATTTTTTTAAAGGTTTCAGTACAGCCACCGTTGGGATCTGGAGACAAGCAAGGAATAAAACAAAGTCCCCTTTCTCATGGAATTTGCAGTCTACTGTAACAACAGACAAAAGCAAATGAACAAACCAATATATTAAAAAGTGTTAGCAACAAATACTACGAAAATATGTGAGGCAGAGAGAAGGATTTAAGAATGTTAGAGTGCTCCTTCCAAGCCAACAAAGGCTTTTCTGAAGATGTGACTCTTGGGCAGACACCTTAAAAATGTGACATTATGCAGCAGGTGACCTTATAGAGAAATAGTCCTCTAGACAAAGGAGCAGCACATGCCCCAGTAAGAAGGTCAATATACCTGGAATGAGTGAACAAGCAAGACACGGGGGGAAAAGAAAACAGAAACAAGGGAAGGAAAAAAATACTTAATTGAATAACTTTTACATTAATCTCCTATCATTAGATAGTTATCTGTATGAATTACCATTCAGTAATCGCCACCAAATTTATCAAGTTCTAAACAATTGCTATAATGAAATTTCCTGCACATTTCATTCTGAAAGGCAATGCTTTTTAGATTTTTATTTCAAAATTCCTACCTTAATCCTTGCAAAATTAAAGCTAACCTATTTTATAGCCTTAATTCCGATATAAACTATTAATTTGGGTTGGAGAGTAAGAGGGAAGATGGAACTGAAGTCTACACCTATTCAACATAATTAATTCTTGTTTAGTGATAATTCACCCATCTAAATTTAATTTTAAGTGAGTTTTTAAGAGCTTGATAGCTCTTCCACTTTTTATTTCTGCTATATCTGTATGATTAGAGTCAAGTTGGTTCAAACATAGTCCATGATATCTTAAATACACACACACACACACACACACGTATTTATATTTTCAAATGGAAATGTATGTATGTGTGGGGGAGGTATGTCACCCATACACCAAGGCCATGGCAAATAAGAACATTTTTACACGTGGTGTTAGAGAACGTAAACACCTGCCTCTTTTAGATTCACTCAGAGCTCCTCATATATACAGATTACTTTAAAAAACAGAAGAAGAAAAAAGAAATGCTAAATTGCTTTTAGGGCCCTTAAATGATTTCCATTAGCCTTGACTAATTTTCAGCCAAAGGCACACACAAGTGCTAATTTTCATCACTAATATAGCCTAACATGATCTACCCAAACAGAATTGCTCCTAAACCTCAAACTTAATTCAATGGTTCCTAATGGAAGTTGGAGACAAACTTCAAAGAGAAAAAAGAAATGTTTCAGAAAAATAAAACATGGCAATAATGACTAGACAAAAATAATGCTCCAGAGAATTAAGTTCTAGTCCTGGTTCATGACTACTTGAAATTGATTTTGTTTCTCTAGATTACAGTGTCCTCATCTGTACAAGGAGAGCATATTGAATTGACTGGTGACTTTTAAGGGCTATTTAAACTTTTAAATGCTATTTTTAAGCTTTAAGTAGATTCAAAGAAGATTTAAAATAAATTCTTTGATAATAAATTCATATTCACTACTTATTCTCTCTTGGTTATACTGTATTAAACAGAATGCAGGTCAGGAGTGACTATTGTTCCATATAGAAAACAAATTTAATGTAAGACCACATAGAAAAAAGAAAGAGCAAAATAGTGAGACATTTCCAAAAGAAGAAATTGAGAGGGCTTGGAAGATAAACTGGAAACATGATCTATAGCATAGTTCTGTAGGTATCAAAACCACCATTAAATGCAGAGAGTAGAAGAAGAAATGTGGAAGTCCATGTGGTCCAACACTTGGGAAGTAAGCCTATTAATGATAATCAGAGCAGCATTAGGAGATATGCCCCTTGGGAGGTAATTAGGTTTAGGTGAGGTTGAGGATGGAGCCCCCATTAGGGCATTAGTGCCTTTATTTAAAAAAAAAAAATGGAAGAGATATCATAGTTCCCTCTCTTTGCTATGTGAAGATATGGTGAAAAGGTGGCTGCATGCAAGCTGGGAAGAAAGTACTCATCAAAAACTGAATCTGTCAAAACCTTGATCCTGGACTTTCCAGCCTCTAGAACTGTAAGAAATAAATGTTGTTAAGTCACCCAGTCTACAAGGTAATTTGTCATAGTGGACTGAACTAAGACATGTTCCCTATCACATTGTTCAATAAGCCATCAGTTCAGAAGGGTTATCTATTAAATGAATTTAAATCTGGAGTCTTTGTATTTTTTCATGTTTCTTTAGAGAGAGAGAGAGAGAGACCTACTTTACAAATCCATATTGAAAGAGATGTAGGAGGAGGGAGCAAGAAGAATTTGAGAAGAGACTTCAAGGAGATGGTACTAGAAGGACTCCTCTATTTTGCACTCTTTTTCTTCAACGTGCTCCCTCTTGGACTCAAGAGAGAAATATCGTAGGGCGCCAGCCACATATGCCAGAGGAGCCGGATTCAAACCCGGCCCTGACCAAAAGAAAAAAAAAAAAAGAGAGAGAGAAATATCACAGGATTTTATACACTTCCAGTGAAGAAGGGATAAAAAAAGAAGGGTAGAGAGACATTGGGTTTAGCAGAGCAAGACAAGAGGCTGACATTTGAAAATTTGTCTGTCCAAATGACCACTGTTCCCTCATGTAACAAATTGCATATGTTTGCCAGAATCAAAGTGCAATCTACAACCATGAATGGAAGACAAATGATCACTTAGGTCAGAACTTGTGAAAAATTGAAAGGCCAGATGTTTCTTACATAATCCTTAAACTAACTTTTATGTGAATCCACATCCCCTAGAGTTTTCCCTTTTTAATCTCTTCAGTCATGCTAGACCTAGGCCTTCATCCTCACAATCAAGGTCAACTCTCAGGAAGAAATCTGAACTCATGTTAATAGCCATTTTATCCTTTCATTGACTTGCCTATTCACTCATTCTTATCACTTTTAGTTATATTTGCATTTTAATGGGATTCAAGCTAAAGAAATTACATTCCAGAAAGGGAATTTCAGATAACTTCCAGGGTAGGGTGCAGTAGTTGGAATGGTGGGAGGGAGCTGTAAGGCAAGCTGAAGGAGTAAGTGGATCGAATTGCACAATTGGATGTCTCAGGGAAAAGATGGCTTACTCTTCTGCTCTAGGAGATGAGGCATGACCACTGGGAACTCCTTCTCATCTTCCCCAAAGTGACGTGCTCATACATAAACAATGTCGCAGAAGTATGAAACTGCAAAATGTATTTTTTGAGAATACATTTATATTCTCTATTATATATTCTATAATAGTTCATAATAAACTATTATAAATGTCAGTAGCCACATGTAGGGATCAATGTTAATAACCACATAACAATTGAAAATGTCTTCTCATACCTTCACCTTATGCTGCGCAACCTGAGATGAGAATAATGATAAAGGCACACAGGGCATTTTTTAGTACATTTTATACAAATACCTCACTCTTACTGAATGCCTAAAAACTGAAAAAGAAACTAAGACCCCAGTCAGGGTGAGATGAAAGGAGAGATAAAACTGCATTTTTGTATAATCCTTTTCCATTATATATGAATGTATTTTCTTACCACTGGATGTATCAGTCAACATGGTCCAGATTTGGATGACTGTGAATACCAAAGATTACTCAGAAGAGGATGAAATTGCCTCATCCACTCATAAAACTCTACATGTGGCAGGGATCAGAGCTTAACCTGCTGGATTTTCAACATAAGAACACATCTAAGAAACTGTGCTGATGTCACTTGGTTTTCATCATTATTGCCTCTTTCTTACAAAAAAATAGAATTCTTAATCAATTATAGATACCAATTGGTAAACAATTGGTACATTGCTGCACATGCACACAGAGGTGTATATCTGCCTGTGTATGGATTAGTAGCTCTTCACAGCACCTCGGCCAGTGCTGAGTGCTCTGAGGTACATGGGCAAACTAATTCCTGAAAGACTGAAGCTGGCTTGTCAACATGGGCTCAATACTTGTCCCAATAGTGCCCAAACCTCAAGTCTTGATGGCTTAAAGAAAATTCATCATTATGGCTGTCAGTTCTGGTCAAAAGATCATGGCCTTTAGACCTGGGTTTCTATCTTGGCTCCACCACTTACGTGTTCTGTAGCCTGGGGTAAGTTGTGAAATTTGCAGGATCTTAATTCCCTCATCTAGAAAACACAGGTAACAATACATGCTTCACAGCATCCTGAAGATTGAGTAAGATAGTGCGTGTCAAACAGCTGCCAAAGTGGCCGCCCTCTCCATGTTTAACCTCTTTTCCCTTTTTCTTTTCATAGGGGTGGATAAAGATGCCTGAAAAGGCACCATAGGTCTTGTTGACAAAAAGCCATTGTAGACTAGTGTATTAGGGCATTTGGAGGCACAGAATCTGTTTATATATAATTAATTGCATCTTTTATATTCTTGCATCTAAAATCATGCATCATTCTTTTATTGCCTGAGAACAACTGTATCACTCATCATTTTCCAAATTTACCACAGAGTCCATTTATTTTTTACTTTAAGCAATTTAGATACTGCTCTTTGCAATGTGTTATACATGTTTCTGCTTTCATCAACACAATACAATTCAATTGTATTATGAATACAATTCTTTATATCAACAAATGCATTCTGTGCCAAGCAAGATGCTAAACTATTGATAAAGAGATTAAGAAAAAAGTCCCAGTCCTACAGTCCAGTTAGGGAGAAAAGTTATGTTGAGAAATCATTGTTAAGCCCATTCCTAACATTTCCTAGACCTGAGCATAAATAGAAATGGAGATCCACATATGAGATGTCAAAATATTTAAAAGTTATAATTAAGTTTTCAAAGAGTTTTATTTTACTACCTTGACAAATACTCCACCTTAATAATATAAACTACCAGGTACAAGTCTAGAATTCTTGGACTTCTTAGAGATGCAGGCTGGAAACAATGTCATCAAAGAAACCACCCTCCAGGTCCAGGCCTGTAACCCTCCTTAATTCTTTCACTCCCCCAACACCAGCTCTGTCTTTTATACTCCCCATGATGGCTCTCGGGCACATGTGTTTGGACACCCTAGAAAAGAAGCCCAAGCTCCATCCACATTCCTTCCATTCTACCCTCAACCTGGTAGATCTCACACCAACTACAAAGAAAACTCACAGACACGGAGATTCATAGACAGGACCCCAGGAAGTTTCTAGAATGGGACTGGATAGAGACTTCTGTGGCTCCAAGCATTCAGAGCATGGTTTAAACAGGGAGAAGCTAGGATTCTAGGTATCACATCCATCTGACCCTGTGGATCACTCCCTGGCTGGAGGACAGCCAGTGCCCTTTAAATCAGGCCCCTTCTGGCCCAGATCTGAGGGTGGCAGTAGCTACAATGCAGTGGTGTCCACAAAAGGCCAGTACCTCCCTAAATGGGAAAGTGTAGCTCTTCTTCACAGGAGTGGGGAAACTTTCATAGAAGAGATGACATTTGAGCTGGGTCTTACATCACGAGTGGGAGTTTGCTGTGTGGAGAAAGGAGGAAAGGGCATTCCAAAAAAAGAAATAGCATCTGGGAAAGAGTGGCACATTCAGAGAATAGAGAGAAGCTACATGTTCCTGGTATAGGGCACCTAGGAGATGAGAAGAGAAGAAGATGGCCAAGTTTGGAGAGGGAAAGTTTGCATAGACTGTGCCCATGACTAACTGGCTGTCCCAGAAGGCACTAGAGATAATGCATAGCAGCATGGCACACCAGCGCCAGCCTTGAGTTTCAGATGGCACCTCTGGTATCCTGGACAGAAAAATCATGACTCTTAAGCTCGCTGCCATCAAGCACTGAGAGCCTACACCTCAACAGTCTCTCCTTTATGGGACTAGAAGAGGAAAATGAAGAAGGAAAAATATGGCCTCACACAGTTCCCCCAAATAAGGCAGTGACAATCAGGACAGAGACCCCAGATGAAGGGCTACTGAGGAGAGAGAAGAAACGGCAAGACCGACAGCAGCTGCAGCTTCAGGAGATGGGAAGTTGTTCGTTGAGATGAGACTCTAGGCGAGGAACTGTTTCTCTGGAGTTGACAAAATTCACTTCATTTGTATATTTTCCTACTTGGAAGAAACCCAGGGTTCCCTGCCTAGACTGAAAGCCTCAAAGGTTTTTCAGTTTTTCTTTTCTATGCTGTCTATAGCTTCTCTTTCCTGGTCTTTGATAAGAGATTGTCACTTGTTGCATCTTGTGTGCAGTCAGAGACCCTCTGTGGTCTGTGAAGTGAATCAGTCCGCATGTTAAAATTATAAGATGAAGCCGGAAACAAAAGACAAACGCAGAGACTCCTCTAGATTTAAAATGTAGAAATTTCAGGGATGCCTGCTACGATTTCTTCCTCAGCTGTGTAAAGATTTTATCCCAATGACTTACAACTGTCTCCAAATAGGAGAACTAGGATGTGTATAATTGATAAACTTTTATGAAATAATTCTTGGGGTGACTTGAAGAAGTAAAGGCCATTTGTTCATAATCATTTTTTCTATCTACTGGGAATTTTCTTCCCTGAAATGCTCTTTTTTATCCTCTTGATTCACAAAAACATTGCTAGAAAATCTTTTGCACTCCCCATGCCCATCTGAAACCTAAATGTAAACTTTAACTCAGCCATTTAAATTGTTCCCTCCCATTTCTCTTGGCATAAGGAGAGTAAGTGAACAGATTACCTAGAAATAAGGATGCCGTGTTGAGACAAGGTTTTGCAGAGATCCGGGAGCAGGGACCAGTCACGCTGTAGAACTCAGCTCAGGCCACAGAGGTGCCGCCTGGCCCTGTGGCAGGCAGGGCATGTCCCACTGCTCCCTAAAGTCACCCTCCACCTGTCAGTCTGGCACCATTCAGCGATTACTAAATACATAAACAACAATGGCAAACAAAGCCACAGGAAAAAGGCAAGAGGAGCCTGGTAAGGAAGACAGTGTAATATAGATATTAATGTTATCACTGATTGCTTTCGGTTTACTAAAAACAGCACCGAGTTAGGGTGATATCTGGGATCACGATTGCCATGTATGAAAACAACCATGTTGGCATTTTTCTTTGACATTCTTTCAGGCAAATAATTAAAACGAAATTTTAAGGACAGTATTTTAAAGCCTTAATGTCTCTCTTCCAATTACACAAATATAACAAAACTTTCTTTAAAAATTATTTTTATTCCTCTATTTTTAGGTTTCTGATTAATTCAAGGACTTTTTTCCTGATAAAAACACATTTCTGAAAGACCTCAATTATTTGCTCCTCCTAACTGTTTTCCATTGCAAGGATGAGAGGTGATAAATCACATTGGGTCGATCCCCTACGGTTTCTTCTAGCACATTGTCTACTCCCCTCTCGCCCTCGTGTGCACACCCCCTGCATGGTAACTGCATATGGGACAGTGTAGAGGCTGCGGGATAAGTGACACTATTAGCACAGTGTGGTGGCTTTGATGTGTAGCTCTCGGCAGGGTTGCCAGGAAGAGTGACAGACTCCTGCTCTAATGCAAAGACTATTTTTCAGTTACTCGGTTCACTTCTAATAGTCTTAGATTACTGTTAGGGGCACAAAGCAGACAGACATCATGGCTGAAAAATCTCACATCCTTGGGACTCATTTATTGTTCCAAGTGCCAGCGTTCTGTATGCAATAGCCCTTTATTAACCACAAATAAAGAAAAATATTCAAACTTGTAATAGGTATCAAAATGAGGCCAATCGTTTTTATTTTCATTCCAATGAAAGCACCATTAACATCCCACATCACCACCACCACCACCACCCCCAACTCCAGGCACAGGGGTGTGCAGAAATAATTTTTTCTGTGCAGTTTCTAGGGTAAAAGCTGTCTTCATCTCCCTGCTTGTGCCAGAGTTCCACTAATTTAGTTTTGCCAGTTTCTAAGCCTTGAGCAAAACGCTGTTCCCAAACGAGAACAAAAAATATTTAATGAATAATTTTGTATCTAAAAATAAGCCATATTAATGGTTGAAAATTAGAAGAAAAAAGTAGGGAATCAAAGACACCCAGGAAAATTAAGTGGATTTCTCTCCGTGAGTGAAGGAGGAGTTAACCAATGAGCAGTTAACCAGTGGGATTAAAGCAGAGGCCAAACTACCTATAAATGTGGGAACGTTTTATGTGTGAGAAAGCTGTTAAGGGGGACTTAAAAGAACAAAAAGTACCATTTGTTCCCCTAATTAACTCTGAAGAGTCTAATTAAGGGCAACATAAAAGCCTAAGAAATGCTGGTTATTAGGTATGTACTTTAACTTGATCAGTAAGATGGTTTTCTTGTAAACAAAGATGCTAATTTCACCAGGCCCAAAATAAACCTCTCTGCAAATATCTCACGACACAATCACGCAGTACCTTGGGAGCAGAGTCCCCAGCCAGTGCAGGCTGCCTCCTGAGGTTGCTAATCTAGGCAGTAATGGCGCTCACTGGAAAGATGCAAGAGAGGAGGAGGAAGATTCTGATACTTTGGTCTGAATGTGGCCATGCCTCTCATCACAGTCTTCGTTATCTTGCATTTCACTTGGCCCCAGCAGGTCCATGTCACACAGGGCTGGGTAGAACTTTATCTCTAAAATGGAGACAAGAAGGAGAAGGCTAAAGAGCGTTTAAATCTGAGTAAAACGATACAACATTCAAGGCTAACTTCGGCTTTACCTCTGTCACACAAATAGTATTTCTTTTTAGGAAAATGAATTTGTCCATAATATAAAAATATATATTAGCATCATAAGATTATAAACATGTGCTTTTGTTGAATTTCCTCCCTAGTTGCCCTAAATGTTGTGAACGCTCATCCAGGAGTTAAACATTCTGACTTCTGGGAACTTTTTTCATATTTTGATTCATCATTGATCCGTGTCTTCAATTGGGGAAACACAGATGAAGGTATTTTTTGAGAATGCTTCACAGCAATGAGACCATTTCAAAGGGATTTCCATTTCTTTTTTTTTTTTTGAGACGGAGCCTCAAGCTATCCCCCTGGGTAGAGTGCCATGGCATCACAGCTCATAGCAACCTCCAACTCCTGGGCTCAAGCGAGTCTCCTGCCTCCCCCTCCCAAGTAGCTGGGACCACAGGCG
>CAUYQV010076626.1:0-16192 GCA_963574575.1 Galagoides demidoff
GGACATCACACTAGAATACACAACTACCTTGGTTTCTGGGATGAAGCTGCAGATGAAGAGTCAGGAGGGAAAGATTTCTGCTGAACAGATGAGCCCTGAAATAGTATAGGCTGTAAAGTGGTTATGGCGCTGGCCACATGCCCCGAGGCTGGCGGGTTGGAATCCAGCCCGGGCAGCTAAACCAAGAATGACAACTGCAACAACAACAACAAAAAGAGCCGGGTGTTGTGGCACGCTCATGTAGTCCCAGCTACTTGGGAGGCTGAGGCAAGAGAATCGCTTAAGCCCAAGAGTTTGAGGTTGCTGTGAGCTGTGACGTCGTAGCACTCTACTGAGGACAACATAGTGAGACTCTGCCTCAAAAAAAAAAAATAGAAAGAAAGAAAGTAAGCAAGATAATGCCCCCGTTAAAGTTAATGGTCATAGATATAGCATTTATTGAACACCTACTAAGTGCTGGTCACTGGGGACATGGCAATGAACAAACCAGACAAATATTCCAGCCCTGTAGGGTTGTTGTTCTAGTGTGAGAGACATGAAAAACACACAAACAAATCAAGGAATGTGATAGTTTCAGGGTTATGAAGCAATGAGGTATGGCAAGGATGGAGTGTCGGAAGCTCCCTTTCAAGGTCCAGGGAGGCCTCTTTGGAGTATATGACATTGATAATTGGGACAAAACTAATGAGTAGGAGGTGGGTATGAAGAGAGCTGGGGGCAATGTGTGTTGAGGAGCGGGAACAGCACATGCAAAGTCCCTGAGGTAGGAAGCCCGTGGAAGTTTCAGGAGCACAGAAGCCAGGTGACAGCACTATTGTGAGATGAAGCTGGATAAGGGCACAGGGAATATGGGGCTCTAGGTTCCAGCCTCCCAACCTAGACATGAAGGGCAGCATGTTAGTCACTATGGACTTTGTTGTCAGGTTGGCATATGGCTTTTTTTTTTTTTTTGAGACAGTCTCACTTTGTTGCCCTCAGTAGAGTGTCGTAGCATCACAGCTCACAGCAACCTCCAACTCTTGGGCTCAAGTAATTCTCTTGTCTCAGTCTCTAAGTAGCTGGGACTACAGGCACCTGCCACAACACCCAGCTATTTTTAGAGATGGGGGTCTCACTCTTGCTGAGGCTAGTCTTGAACTTCTGAGCCTTGGCCTCCCAGAGTGCTGGGATTACAGGTGTGAGCCATCATGCCAGCCTGGCTTTATTTTTTTTTTTTTTGAGACGGAGCCTCAAGCTATCCCCCTGGGTAGAGTGCCATGGCATCACAGCTCATAGCAACCTCCAACTCCTGGGCTCAAGCGAGTCTCCTGCCTCTGCCTCCCAAGTAGCTGGGAACACAGGCGCCAAGCCAGCTCCTCCCTTATCTTAATGGAAAAGGGAAACATCCGGGTTTAGACCAGGAGAGCTGAGTGGGGCAGAGCAGCCCTGGAAGCTCCCCTGGAGGAGGCTACAGGTGTCCCTGCTGGGACCAGAGCAAGATCCATAGATAAGGGCCAGAGTCAGCAGGCACTGGGCAAGACCTGGGAGGAGATGCCTTCAATCCTGCTCTCCTCCCACCTCTCTGACATTCCCCAAGCAAAATCCAACACTGATGGGTTCTGTTTTTGTTGGACTGGGCTTGGGCTGCTGATCTCTTTCCACCTGGGAACTTCCCTTCATAAGCTTTTTCATGCATAAAAATCTTTAGTTCTTTTTACAAGGCGTTGATTTGCTCACAGTGTTCTTTAGGGAATGTAAATCAGCATCAAGTGTAGAGAGATCTGCTTCTCTTACTTCAATAGGCCACACATTGGGAAAGATGCTCCCCATTAGGGGGGAAGGCAAGCCCCAGCCCTGGCCTAGTAATCCCAAACCTTTGAGTCAAGTGCCCCCTGACTGTGACCCACTAAGCCCTTTGAAATGAGGGGGGCAGTCAGGCAGAGGACAGGAAAAGGCAGATCTTTGGGCTGTCCGAGGACATGGCTCCAGGATGACACACCTCCAAGGAGAGGTACATTTGGGGGTGTAAGCAGAGAGTGGAAACCGATTCTTAACTTTGAACCCAAGAGAGAACCCTGGAAACCCTCACTGCTTCTGAGTCAGGCCCTTTGGTTAGAAGCAGACGCCCAGCAATGGAGTCAACAGTCTGTCTTTTAAACATCTCATTTGGGGGTGGCGGCCATAGCTCAGTGAGTAGGGCGCCGGTCCTATATACCAAGGGTGGAGGGTTCAAACCTGGCCCCAGCCAAACTACAACAAAAAATAGCCAGGCATTGTGGTAGGTGCCTGTGGTCCCAACTACTCGGGAGGCTGAGGCAAGAGAGAATCACCTAAGCCCAAGAGCTGCAGGTTGCTGTGAGCGACAAAGTGAGACTCTGAAAAAAATCTCATTTGGGGCACTTTGGAAATATATTACTATAGCTGCTCACTTCTTCTCTCCATAGGAGGCCACAAAACTGAAGATGAAGCCATTTCTTTAGAAACACACTGATTCATGCCAGGGAAAGATGAGGCAAGTTCTCAGCACCAGTCCTGCCCAAATCCCTACTTTCCTGCCAGGCACAGGCTTATTTAAGCCTGGGGAGGGGAGAGTTACTAAACTTTGAGAGGCAGAACCAGAGCACAGGTGGAGGAATGGCAACTGCAGTCTGTACAACTCAGAACCCAGCATTAACTGTGGTGTTCACACACTGAGGCACCCTCGGGGGCATGTGAGCATGGCTCACTGGCAGAGAAACCTGCACTCTTGGCACGTCCCCACTCTGCTGGAGCAGGGATGTGTGAGTGTGTATGTGTGAGGGTGTGGGGCTGTGGGGATTATCAACAGTGGCAAGCAGACCGAGGCTTCTTTCACCTGATGCAGTGACAACATTAAAAATGAGTGGAAGAATAAGAATGCTTTATATTTGCCTTGCATGCTACAGTTTTCGAAGCATCTGCTCAGCCATGATCTCATATCATTCTCATAAGCATGTGTCATCCCCAGTTTAAAGATGAGGAAAATAAGTCTCTGAGAAGTCAAATAACTTCCAACTTGGAAAAAAATAGTCAGAGATCAATACTAAGCCAAAAGAAAAAGAAATGAAACTGATGCATGATCCTACCTCTTCGTGCTCTTGAAGCCAGAGATGGCTAGGTGGGGTCTGTAGAAAGAGGCCTTCTTTGCCTTCATCCTGGACTGGGACAGTGCAGAGTGGGCCCCAAACTCCTGTTACAGGGCCCTGACTGGAGCCTTCTGAAGAGCTAAGACCCAGAACCCAGGGCTGATTACATCTTTGTACATGGTGTGTGTGTGTGTGTGTGTGTGTGTGTGTGTGTGTGTGTTTGAGAGAGAGAGTGAGAGTGAGAGAGAGAGAGAGAGAGAGATTGACTTTCTGAGCCAGAAAAGGAAAGGCTTTCTCCCTCTGCATGTAGCGGACACTTTCCTTGTGCCCTCCTGCCGCATGTGTCTGTGTGTCTGATATGCAGATGAGAGAAACAACCCTTCCCTCTCCAGATCAGGGTCTAGGAGGCAGGATGCTGGAAGGCAAAAGGGGTATTGGTACTAAGAGACCATTCCAAGAGAAGCAAGAGAACTTTTTACACTCTTCAGACTAGGATAAGAAAAAGAGAGTCCATTGTGAGCGCCTCGTCTGTCTTAAACACTTTTATCTTTTAATCCCCAAATCAATTCAATTAGGTTGTTTTTAATCAAGGCTCATGGAGGTTAAATTAATGTGTCAGATTCATATATTTCACAAGTGACAGGGAAAATTTGAAGCCAGGTCTGTCTGATGCCAGCGCTGATTCCCACCCCGCCACCCCCAGTCTCTTCCCTAATAACCCAGCCAGCTGCGTCATTGTCCAATGGATTGGAACATTTAATGAGAGAGAAGAAAGAGAAGACAACCTCAAAATGCAAAAAGAGGTTCTCTGGACATATTTCCCCCAACAAGGAATTGAAATGGCACAAGGCCCCCAGTTCTCTACAAGTTCAGGAAGCTGTATTTGCCAAGCTCAAAGGCTGAAGATTTTAATGTGATTTCTTTGTTTATTTCTATTTTGCTTTTTCTTGAATTTTTCTGATTTTCCTTCTGAAGAGCATTGCCTAACTCAGCTGGGTTAAGGGGATCCAAGACTAAATGGTTGAGGGAGGGAGAAGCAGTGGGAATGCCACCTGGGGGGAGGCAGGGTGGACAAGCAGAAAGGAAAATGAAGAAAACCCCAAGGAGAAGGTAGAACATTCAGGCTGCTGTTCCCTCTTACCAGCATACCCATTCCCAAGAGCTTTCGTCTGCTCTTTGTGGGGCAGGGTGGGGTGGGGGAAGAAGGAAGGGTAAGTCTTTGGAGGTCAAGCTACTTCCAGTTATCAGCATCTTGATTCCTGCTCACCCATGGTCTCAGGAGCATTTAGGGCACCCACATAAGGGCCTGCCTCACACAAGACACACGTTTGGTCCCACTGTAGCCTTTGTCCCATCTCTCCTACACACTTTGGTATACAATTCTTTCCCTCTGGCTCCCAAGCCTGTTACCTCAGCACAACCTTGGGCCCTGCTGTATTGTGATGACAGGGCTCTGCTGCTGTGTCAACGAGAATGCTGACAATGAGCGTGGTGAAAACTCTCCGTGCAGGTTGGACACTGGACAGCTAGCAAGAGAGAGGTACAATAGAGATACAAAGAGAAATGGATGGATGGTAGACTTTTTAAACTGTCTTCCATGTGCCAGGAACTGCGCCATGAGTTTATCTCAATGAATTATCTATTAAATCTATAATGTAGGCATTCACTATGAAATATCATTTGTATTGATTCTCAAACAATATAATAAATTGTCAGGCCTTGTGCTAGATGCTCCAAATACTGTTGCATTTAGTCTTAACAATACTTCATTGCTTTTGTGCTAGGACAGCTAGGACAGCAATTATTGAAGGGATCTCTAACCCTTGCCTAGGGAGGTACCACGGGGGCCAGCAGAAAAAGCAGGACTCTTCATATCAGGCAGGCCTAAGTTCAAATCATGGTAGGTTCGCAAAACATATTTGTTCTTTTTTGGAAAGTAATTCTGTACTACATACCATCGGCCAGAGTCAGTCCACTTCTGAGAATCTATTCTAAGGCAATATCAATAGGTAAAATTTATTGAGTAACTGCTATGTGCCACTACTTTAGATCAATAATCTTATTTAATTCTAACAACCCCCTAAGGTCAATTCTTTTGTCACCCCTCTCAGGCAGATGTGAAAACTGAGACACGTGATTTACCTGAGGTTATACGGCTTGTAAGGGTGAAGCGCAGATCCCAATGCTGGCAGCCTGGCTCTAAGGCCTCACTCTTCACCCCTACACCAGACTGACTAGGACAGCCTTGTGCATAAAATTGGCCATCACAGTATTGATTATTGTTGCAGAAAATTTGGAACGTATACAAATGTCAAAAAAACAGGGCAATGGGTAAATAATTTCAAATAATGTTTTTAAAGAATTTCCCCTGGGGGAAATGCTTATGTTATAAAATAAAGCAGAAAAATGCAGCTTTCAAAATAGCACCTCTAATCTAACCAAAAGTATGCAAAAAAAAAGCCTAGAAAAAAAAAGTCTAGGAGGAATTAAAACAAAATGCAATTAAGGATCGTCTCTTGGTGAAGACAGCTATGATTCATTTAAACATTCTTTATTCTCTTTTATATATTCTAAATTCTCTGCAATATACACATATTTTAAAATTATTTTAAAGCTCAAATAAAAATAAATGTTCACTGAGTGAATGCTAGATATCTTGG
The DNA here is from genome assembly GCA_963574575.1 of Galagoides demidoff. Taxonomy (NCBI): domain Eukaryota; kingdom Metazoa; phylum Chordata; class Mammalia; order Primates; family Galagidae; genus Galagoides; species Galagoides demidoff. Next base: position 5,744 of record CAUYQV010076626.1, read on the forward strand.
GTACCTTTGAAGATGCATCTTCTTTCTCAAAATTTTTACTCCCAGCAGGAACAATGGTGGGGTTGGGGAGTGACCTCTACTCCAAGCCTGCCTTGGTGGGAGAATAATAGCAAATGAGGTCACATTTCTAAAGGATTATGTTCTCCCTTACAACCCTAGAAAAAAAGAAGTCATAGAAATGCAGCAGAGAGGTTGCAGAGAGCGGGCAATATAATGAGAGGAGAAAAGGAGGTGGCAGAGGAGATGACTTGGGGAATAAAGAGAAGAGATAAAGGAAAAGCTGGAACCTCAAGAAGGGTCAGGTCACTGGGAGGGGAAAGTGCATGAATGATGAAGCAAGATAAAGAGAGGGCAGAAACGAGGCAAAGAGAGAGAGAGGGAAAGAGACTACATAGCAAACTGGTCAGAGATTTAATCTTTTCATCTGCCAAGGTTCCTGCTATGCTGGTGTGTTCTGCCCCAATGTTATAAAAACCATTTTTCTGCAGTTAAATGCTGCTTATATTCAGAGGAAATCTTTCCCAGGCTTGCAACTTGAATCTCACTCCCAGCTATCTGGCCATCCCCCAGTCCTCAAGGCTCCAGCCAAGAAGGACCTTTCTGGACTGTGGCCACTGCAATTTGCCAGGGACAACTAGACCTATCTCTGCTTCAATTCAGCCAGCCAATCTGGGAGCTTAGGTACCAATGGACATGAATCAGGACATAAATACCAGGATTAAAGCCCAGCTGTTGTAAAGCACAGTGTACAAAAGCTGCCTAAGGCCTCCAGTTTGCAAAGGAAAGCATTAAAAATATCATGGAACAATATGAGATCTTCCAGGGTCATCAGTAGAATCCAACCACAGGGAAAGAAATAAGACATAAGACTGGAAGACTTGGCCAGGGTCAACAGCTGGTTGGCAAGGGATTCTGGGTTCTCCGATTCCTTACCTAGTAGAATGATTGCTAGGAGGGATGTTTTGGGGGGGTTTCTGTGAATCTGACTATCCTTTGTTTACCCTCATGATATGCACTGGGCTAGGTAACCCAGGAATAAGCTCTATTTTGGGTGGCACCTATAGCTCAGTGGGTAGGGTGCCGGCCACATACACCGAGGCTGGTGGGTTTAAACCTAGCCTGGGCCAACAATGAAAACTGCAACAACAACAAAAAAAATATCCGGGCATTGTGGCGGGTGCTTGTAGTCCCAGCTACTTGGGAGGCTGAGGCAAGAGAATCTCTTAAGCCCAAGAGTTTCAGGTTTCTGTAAGCTGTGATGCCATGGCACTCTAGCCAGGGTGACAGCTTGAGACTCTGTCTGAAAAAAAAAAAAAAAAAAAGGAATAAGCTCTATTTTTTTTTCAGAGATATAGTCTCACATTGTTGCCCTCAATAGAGTGCTGTGTTGTCACAGCTCACAGCAACATCCAGCTCTTGGGCTTAGGTGATTCTCTTGCCTCAGCCTCCTGAGTAGCTGGGACTACAAGTGCCCACCACAAAGCCTGGATATTTTTTTGGTTGCAATTTGGCCGGAGCCAGGTTTGAACCTGCCACCCTCAGTATATGGGGCTGGCACCCTACTCACTGAGCCACAGGTGCCGCCCTAAGATCTATTTTTGTAGATAGAAAAGCAGCAGTTCAGACAAGTCATGGAATGCCCTCAGTATTATTGGGCTGATAACTGCTGGTTCTGGGCTCATACTTAACCGTCTCAAGAACATGTCGGGGGATTTTTGCTAGGTCACACACTTTCTAGAGGAACTTTCAACCATGAGAAGTAAGGAAAAACTTCAGTTTTTGCAATTTGCTAGAGCCCTTAGGCCAAAATTTCTTCTTAGGGCAGCACAACAAGTGTTGGGAGCAAACAGTCAATGTGTGCAAATTTCTGCCATAGTGCTCTGATTTCCACTGAGAAATCATCTCCTGGCTGCAATTATGATATGTGAGGCCTCAAATCCATCATCATTGATAACCACGATGGAGCATTTGCTGTATATGGAAAATAGAAAAGGTTCTAGGGGTATGAGGAGAAATAGCATATGGCCCTGGTCATCAAAGATAGGATTATTTCAGGTATGGAATAAGGCCCAATACATACATATATGAAGGGGTGACGAGCCTGGGTTTTCCACAGTGCCTGTCTTTGCACGTGTTGTTCTGCTTCTTTGCAAACCCTCAACCCACCTCATCCTTAAGAGTTCAGCTCAAGTGTTTCCTCCTGGGGTGTCTTTTCCTGAGCTGGGTGACCCTCCTCTGGCTTCCTGTAATAGCCCGTATTTTCCCTCCCACTGTATGTGGTGCTCATGTTTACATGTAACTTGTCTCTGAGTTTCTGGGAGGAGGATGGGGCTGTATTTTCTATCTCTGGCACCTAGACTATACCTGGCACTTACTAGATTCTTGTTGAATAAAGAAAAGCAACCGTTCTGCCTCTACTGCCTGTAACATATAAGGCCTGGTTGCTCTGACATACTCGGACTTTAGTTTAACTGACATGCTTGCAGTTTAAGGTATTAATTTCAGTGACAGAAAGTTCGGTTTTATTGAGGTAGTCCATGCCTTCACTTAGTACTAAAGAAAATCACTCCACTATTGCCCTTCTTTTTCTTCTCAGGGATATAATGACAACCTGATTGTGAATAGCAGTGAGGACTCCTGGCTTACTTCATGTCTCTTTTGTTAGAATGATCAGGGCTGGCAGACATCCCGTGGAAACTTGCTGTCCACTCCTAACAGGGTCTCACCCATGTACCTGGTTGCTGGGCAGGTGAGGCTGGGAAAGTTCAGCGGCTAGGCAACAGGACATTTGGGGAAGGAAACTAGGCAGGAGTATTTGCAGATTAGAATGGCAGGGAAACCTGATGGCAACAAACATTCAAAGTACCTGCCAGGCTTTTAATAATGTCAGAGGAGAAGAGCCTGGAACCAGCTGGAGGAAAAAGATAAGAAACACATTATTTCCTCTGCCTGGACTATATCAACTTTCCACCTCACCCCATACTTTATGTTTTACAATTAGAAAACAATTGGTTGCATTTCTCAGGCAAGCTTTATAGTGTCAATCTCTCTCTCTGTAGGAAAAACTGAGCCCAAGATGTTAGCAAATTGATTTGGCCGTTTCCCAGGGACCATGTTGCTGTCTATGGTGCTGACGTCCTGATAGGGTCCCAAGGCCTCTGAGGCTTAGCCAGGTTTGTCCCCATAGATGACACTGTGATGAATAATAGGAAAAAGTTGGGTTGTAGACAGGGAAGACTTAAAATTCTATCTGGAAATACAAGTTTACAGTCCATTATACAAAACCCTTGGAGTCAAGTGTTTTCCAGAAATCAGAGATTTTCAGATTTTAACAAGGAAATTGGTACATCTACTATATGTTTTATAAAACCCTTAGTGAGGTCTGGGCAGCACCACACACCCAAGCACATCAACATTTTTTCATTAAAATTTATGACTATCGCTTCTCGGCCTTTTGGTTAAGATCCAGTGTAGTAAAATGTCTGACTAGTAATCCAAATGTTATCAATGAAGATATTAAATAAGCTCATGGCAATTCAGGGCAAGGTCTTCCTCCAAAAGAGTTCTCCTCAGACTCACAAAAAAATTTTTTAGTTTTAGAGTGTTTTGGATTTCAGAATTTTGGTTAAGGGATTGTGGGCCCACAGTGGTTCCAGTTCCTCCTTGGATCAAGTTGAACTCTAAAAATCCCTGTGGTTGATCAAATTTTCTAAGCTTATAAATTTCCTGGCTTGGGGTTGGAGGCAGAAGAGGGATGGAAATAAAACCTCAGCAAAGAAAAGCAGCTTGAACCATCTATTCCTCAAACTCTTCCAGCCTCACCTCCACCCCGATTCACAAGCATAACTATCTCTTTTGGACAAATAGCTAATTATTCTTGAGGTTTAGCTGGAGAGCCTCATAAGGGCACACAGATCAAAAAAATAAAAGGCCATCAGCCCCTTTTTCTACCCCCAAGTCTGACTGCCCTTGACTGTGGGTGATCTGACATTTCCTCTCACACAAGCATGGATGTAGCTGGAACTTCTGTGATGGAGGAAGAATGTTTCATTATCAGTGCATGAAAATGGCCTCTAGACTCATTTACTGCTCACTGCTGGCCAAGCTATATACAAAGGGCTTGACAAGCATTATCTTTCTTTTTTTTTTTTTTTGAGACGGAGCCTCAAACTATCCCCCTGGGTAGAGTGCCATGGCATCACAGCTCACAGTAACCTCCAACTCCTGGCCTCAAGCAAGTCTCCTGCCTCCGCCTCCCAGGTAGCTGGGACCACAGGCGCCCGCCACAACACCTGGCCATTTTTTGGTTGCAGCCACCATTGTTGTTTGACGGGCCTGGGCTGGGGATTTGAACCTGCCACCTTAGGTGTACGTGGCTGGCGCCTTAGCCGTTTGAGCCACAGGCGCCGAGCCAAGCATTATCTTTCTTATCCTTATCACTGCTCTTTGAAGTGGTGTTATCTCATTTCACAGATGAGGAAACAGAGGTTCACAGAGGTTAAATAACACACCTGAAGTCATAAAGCTGGTAAATCATGACAACAGGGATTTGAACCAGCGCCTGCCTTGGTTCTCTCTTATCTTCACTTTCATGGGTGTTGGCTTGAGTGTGAATAGGGGCGTTAGTATTGAGTCACTTTGGTTTGAGGTGGGTTTTTAGTTAACCGTACTGTGAAATGATGTATTCTCACATTTATAATATATTTTTCAACTTAAAAAGTTATACAAGGAATAATTGCTTATGAAATGAAGACGTGAAGAATAAAAGGCTTCCTCCTGCTATGGCCTCCACAGGCCCACTCACTCTCAAACAATTAATGATTTATTGCATATCCTTCCAGAAGGATATACTGTAGAACCTCTGTAAACTGACCACCCAAGGAACTGTAAAAAAATGGTCAATATGTGGAAGTGGTCAACCTGAGGAAGTAGAGGCCGGGCACGGTGGCTCATGCCTATAATCCTAGCATTCTGGGAGGCCAGGACCAGTGGATTGCCTGAGCAAGTGTGAGACCCCTGTTTCTAAAAAGAAATAGCCGGGTGTTGTGGCAGTTGCCTGTAGTCCCAGCTACTTGGGAGGCTGAGGCAAGAGAATCGCTTCAGCCCAAGAGTTTGAGTTGCCATGAGCTATGATGCCATGGCCCTCTACTAAGGGTGACAAAGTGAGAGTCTGCCTCCAAACAAAACAAAACATAAGGAAACGGGCCTACTTTACAGATATATACATGTGGTATATGTCTGGTCCATGAAAACAAGGTTAACTTAAGGAGGTGGTCAATATAGGGAGGTGGTCAACTGTGGAGGTTCTACTGTATGTACTCTTTAGTACAACAAAAGGTTATCTACCATGGCAGTTTTTGGCCTTAATAATACATATCGCCATATCTAAACATACAAAATACCTCATGTTTATTTTTATTACACTAGTTTTTTTTTTTTTAAGTGAAAGGGTAAATGTACTTAGGCAAACAGTAGTGAGAGGTAAACATTTCCAATTACTAGACTTTAAGACATGTAGGCATGGTTGTTTGTTTCCGAGCAAGCACAGCATAGTGGTTACAAGCCTAGAGGTCCTCACTCTGTCCCTCATAAATTCTGTAACTTCAGATAAATTACACAACGTCGCTAAGCCTCAGTTTCCTTACCTGAAAGTGGGACTAATCATGGACACTTCTCTCAAGGAGTTGTATAAGCTAGAAGTTTATGTTAATGGGTTTAGTACTGTGCCTGGGGCAGAGCAAGTTGTGGTTGAAATCTGAAGCAGCTATATTCCTGCTGCTAGAGCAGATGCGTAGGGGTTCCCTTAAATTACTTGTAGGACAGCCCTTGGTCGTTGAATTTTTTTATCCCAGAATGTGAGAATAGGTGGATCCAGGGATTTCTTGTTCTCCTGCCCTACCCTGCTGCACCAATCACAAATTAACCACAGTCAAAAAAATTCAGAAGAACTGCTTTTGGCAGATTGAACTCTGGACCTTGGGCCCTAAGCCCCTGCCCTGGGAAAAGAGGCAGGGTGTGTATATAAAAGTCAGGATGTAAAGCATTGAGTTTAGAGTTGGAAGTTCTAACCTAGATCTGCTACCACCTTGTTGCATAATTTTGGACAGATCACTGCTCACCAGTGGATTTCTAAATCCCATCCAGCTCCAGGAGGCTAGGATTTTGCTCTGACTTCCAGGATTTTGCTTTTTGATTTTCAGGACTATGCAGATGTAGCTGCAGGGAACTGATGCCCTTAGGAAGGTGCTGGTTAAGTTCGGTTTTGGTGTTTGTTCCACTTGGGAAAGCAGAGTGCTGCTTAAGCATTGCAGGCTCTGGAATCAGAAAAGCTAGTTTAAATTTTGACTCAGCCATTTCTTAGCTGAGCCTCAATTTCTTTCTTATGTAACACCAGGCTAATAATGTGTAATATTAATAACTGTCTTAAAAATTGTACCTTTCTTTTTGGATCCATTCATTCCACAAATATTTGTTGAAAGCTCACTGTGAGCCAGACGCTGTGCTAGGTACTAGGATATAATTATGCAAAAAAACTAGAGGGACCTTACAGAGTAGTGTAGTACAAAACAACTGAATAGCCATATTAACAAAATTAAACTTTTAACTGTGACAAGCGCTAACACTAATGACAATGTAGTGTTACAAGAACCTTTAACAGAGGGATCTGATATGGTAAGGATTTCAGGGAAGGTTTTCCTGGGAAGGTGATGCTTGTATCAGACACTGGAGAATGAAGATAACTAACTAGATAAAAGGGGAAACAGGATGTGCGAAAATCCTGTAGGGAAAGATAAGAAAGAAAGACGGCAAGGAGGCAGGGAGAGAATAAAAGGGAACATGGGACCAAGTGAGGCTGGAGAGATAAGCAGGGTCTAGGCTAAGTTTTGTTTTTATCCTAAAATCAACAGGAGGCCATTGAAGGTTTAAGCAGGGAGCTTAGCGTTTAGAAGAGATGTCTAGCTAACAACAGATTCGGGGAATGTGGTAAAATGAGTTTAGGCACATTAGCTAGGAGGTCACTACTATGGTTCGGATGAAATAGTATGAGGTAGGAATGGAGGGAGTTAGAATTGAACATATTAGAGAACGTCTTAGGAGACAAAATTGACAAGACTTGGTAATTGATTAGTTGGGTGGGGTTGGAGGTAGTAAGAGAGGAATTTGTACAAAATGATGCTCAGGTCTCTTATTTGAGTAATTGGATGACTGACAATTTGCCAGAAGAAGGACTCTCAGAAGAGAGGAGCGACAGGTTTGGGGGAGTGAGCCTGAGTGACTTTGGAGCTGTTGGCTTGTGGTGACTTTAGACATTCAAGTTAGTTTTCTAATAGGCAGCTAGATATTAGGGTCTGAACTGGAAATATAAATTTGGGAAAAATTAGCAGAGACAGTAATCAAAGCTGTGCATATGATGAAAAATCAAGTGTAGTGTAAAGAGAGGAGAGGGCTTGGGTCTCAGCCTCAAGGAAATCCAACATTTAATTGTTGGGTAAGAAGAATGAACCTGAAAAGGATACAAGGGCGGGGGAGCAGCTGAAACCAAGCCAAGAAATGGTGGGCCACAGAAGTGAAGAGTAATCCATGAGAGGGGGAGAGCTCAGACATATATAGAGAGATGATAAAAAGATCATGTAAATGAGGACCAAAAGTTGCTCAGTGCATTTAACAACACAGAAATCACTGGTGAGCTTAGTGAGAGCTGTGGATGTGGACAGATGGGGTGGAAGCCAGGGCTGAGGAGAGAGTAGAGAGTGAGGAAATGAACACAGTGTGGAATCATTTTTCACAACTGCAAAGTGGAGGAGAAAGACCAGGCCGTAGCCTGAGAGCTGGGGAGGTTTAAATGATGTGGTGCGTACAAAATGCTTAGGACTGTGCTTTACCCAGAGTAAATGGGAGCTGAGTGTGTTTGCCTTAGAGAAAATGATATGCATCCTTTGAATGACCCAGGTACCTGATGTTAGGGCTTCCACATGACATTGGTGAGGCTTAAATTCAAAACTATGAAATAGACTAAGCCTTCTTGAAAAGCAGACCTGGAGGATAGCCAAGAAGGATCAAGCTACTTCAGGAATCACATAGTCCTGAGGTCAGGAACGGCAAGCTGAGTCAATAATTGTGGTTGGCAGTGAGGGATGGGGAAGGGTGAATTCCCCGTGAAGGTCCAAACCTCTAGGGTGCGCTGTTTGAACATATCTCAGTTGCAATCCATGAAGCATTCATTAGGTCCTTCAACTCCCAGACTTCTCTCAACTCCTATAGCACATAGGAGCACTGCTAAAACAATTTAGCAATTGTTTACTTGAGACTCTGATAAATGAAGCAGATAAAGTAATACTTATTTGAAAGAATTTATTTTTATAATATTTACTTGTTATAAGCTAAATAAATGAGAAAAATAAGACTAGTCTGATGAAGTAAAAAGAAACATCAGGAGTTGTATTGAGGTCAGAAACCAACTTCTTTCTTTGTTTTGCTTTGATTGTGAAGAATCCCCCACTTCTGATTCATTCAGATTGGTAGTTGCAAATAACAGTTTTACTTTATAACTTTATAATTTCAGAATGTTCTCTAATCAGTCAAATGTTGCAAAAGGACATTTATTACAAGGTCTGAAGAAAAATGAGCTAGTCACATTAGCACATTGGAAGCTGTCTTGCAATGTATTAAAATATGATGCATATTTGTGTATGTTGTCTCTTTACAAAGAAATGTGTGTGCAAATACGTATATATAGAAATTTGATTTAAACTTTTTAACAAATATTGCATAAACTGTTATATTACAGTTTTCATTTATTCCTCAAAATAACCCTTTGAGGTAGTTATTATTTTCCCCACTTAACATAAAAGAAAATTATAGCTCAGAGAAATTAGGCAGATTTCTATTTCTGGAAGCATGAAAGTCTAGATACACTAAACAACCCTTCCACCAAAAGCAACTCATGATAAAATATTTTTAATGATCTGGCAAGAAAGTAAGGAAATTACAGACTGAAAGAAGGAACTTAAATAATTAAGCAGACCACTGAAAGTTGCTATCACCCTGAGGATATCTTTTCAATCTTAGTAAACTTAAGTTTGAGAATTTATATACTCCCAGGGCTCAAAAAAAAGAAAGCTTAAATGGCTTGGCGCCTGTGGCTCAATCGGCTAAGGCTCCAGCCACGTACACCTAAGGTGGCGGGTTCGAATCCCCAGCCCGGGCCCGTCAAACAAAGAAAGCTTAAATGTTCCAAGGTCCTTCTAATGTTTCAGAAGAAGGTAAAATTAATTATTATGAGATTTCAATAACTTAAGCATTTAGAAATTTTCTAAGATAATCATCAAAAAAAAAAAAAAGTCAGAGAACAAATCTTCCAAACTAATGCCAAAAACAAATGGAGTGAGAAAAATTCAATTAGTGCAGAAAAGAGAGGGGAGGGAATATAAAAAGGATGAGATAAGTAGAATGCAGAAAACACTATGCAGAAATTAATCCATATATTGTTTATTACAATAAATGTAAATGGATTAAATGCTAGGGTAAACGAGTCTCAAACCAGATTAAACAAAACCCAGCTCTATGGTATTTAAAAGAAATACATCCAAGATATAAAAATACAAAAAGGAAAATAATATAGTAGGCAAAGGTTAATAAAAAGTTTTGTTGTAGAGCGGCACCTGTGGCTCAGTGAGGAGGGTGCCAGCCCCGTCAACTGAGGGTGGCGGGTTCCAACCCAGCCCTGGCCAAACTGCAACAACAACAACAACAACAAGTTTTGTTGTAGCTATATTAATAACAAAATAAACTTTAAGGTAAAACAAATAAGCAAAACCATAGATAAAGGAAGTCACTGCATGATGAAAAGTTTAATTCACTAGTCAAGCAATAATAGCAAAAATTCAAAACTTATATGTTTCTAGTAACATAGCCTCAAAAATAATTGTAAAATTACAAAGAAAAGCTAGACAAATCCACTATCATAGTAGGAGATTTTAACACTTCTTATAACTATTGATAAATTAAGCTGACAAATTAAGGGCAGGAAAGTATAAATATGAAAGCATAAGAAGCAGTCTTGGTCTAATGGTAAAATATAGGACATTGCACCCAAAAAGTGGAGAATACAATCATAATAAATATACATTGTGTAATTTATAACATGTATATAAGTAAAATGTATGACAACAATAGCATAAAATCCAGGCATGGGGAAATATATTCTTTTTTTTTTGAAACAGAGCCTCAAGCTGTCTCCCTGGGTAGAATGCCGTGGCATCACAGCTCACAGCAACCTCCAACTCCCGGGCTCAAGCAAGTCTCCTGCCTCAGCCTCCCAAGTAGCTGGGACCACAGGCGCCTGCCACAATGCCTGGCTATTTTTTGGTTGCAGCCGTCATTGTTGTTCTGGCGGGCCCGGGCTGGATTCGAACCTGCCACCTTAGGTGTATGTGGCTGGTGCCTTAT
>CAUYQV010076627.1:0-25760 GCA_963574575.1 Galagoides demidoff
GTGGTCCCAGCTACTTGGGAGGCGGAGGCAGGAGACTCGCTTGAGCCCAGGAGTTGGAGGTTGCTATGAGCTGTGATGCCATGGCACTCTACGCAGGGGGATAGCTTGAGGCTCCGTCTCAAAAAAAAAAAAAAAAAAGAACCTGGAAACTGGTGTCTGTGGCCCAGTGGGTAGGGTGCCAACCCCGTATAACAAGGGTGGCAGGTTTGAACCTGGCCCCAGCCAAAATGCAACAAAAAATAGTCAGGTGTTGTGGTGGGTGCCTGTAGTCCCAGCTACTTGGGAGGCTGAGGCAAGTGAATCGCCTTAGCCCACGAGTTGGAGGTTGCTGTGAGCTGTGACTCAACATCACTCTACTGAGGGTGATAAAATGAGACTCTGTCTCTAAAAAAAAAAGAACCTGGAAACTCAGGGGTGTCCAGGATGTCTGTGGTGCACCTTTAAGGGGCAGAGAGAAGAGAATAGCTAAAGTTTATTTTAGAGTTTGAGGAAGCAGCCCAAGAAAGAAAGGGAAGGGAAAAAAAAACCAAATCAGGAGGTGAGGAAAAACCCTGGGAAGGAAGGAGAAGAAAAGAGCTGTCAATAGGAAAGAGAAGAATGGGCTAAAGGAAAATAAGACAGATCAGTTTTGTACCTTCCCATCCCTATTTTTTATAAAAAAATATAATTTGTGTCCTGGGTGATAGAGCTTATAGAAAATATGGACTCTGGAATCATCTTAACCTGGCTCAGATCTCAGCTTTGTAACTTACTGTGTGATGCTTGGGTAAGTCCATTCACCTTTCTTTGCCTCGGTTTCCTCATCCATGATGTGAGGATAAAAACAGCATCTACCTCAAGGAGTTGTTCTGAGGATTACACGAGCAAGTGTGCAAGGGCCTGGCACATGACAGGTACTCAGTAAATGATTATGCTTAATAATTCTCTGTGCCCACCTATTTTAGAGGGTAACATATCTCACCATTGAAGCATTCTTGATGGCTATCTGTGGTGCCTATTGCAACAGCTTTGCCTTTAGAACCCTAGGCTTGGGCAAAGGACACCCATGTCCCCATACAGGTTTAGGCATACGACGTGAACTCACCAAGGCTATTTTTTTCTGTTTAGCTACATGAAAAAACCTTGTTCAGAGAAGTAACCTGTGGATTATCCCTTCTTCTCCCATTTTCTTGTGCCCCATTCCCCAACTTTTCCCCAGTTGCCATTAACCCTACCCCTTCCCTCTACAACAGAGAAGATCACTCAGAACTGAATATAAGGCTTCTTCCACAACCACTGGCCCTGCTGTGGAGCATGCACTGGGATCAACAATAACCTCAGGGACCACTGAATTTGCTACATTCCAGGCCTGCATGTTCTCCTCACATCCAGTTCCCTGCTTCTAGCATGATCTCTCAAACTAATGGCAGTGGGATGTGGGGAGAGGCCTTCTTTGCCTGCCTAATGGATAGAGGAGAATTTATTCCCTAGAGCAACCACCATGCTCCTGAAGGCAAGAGGTTACAATCTGCCCTTGAAGTTGAGGGCAAGACAGCAATGTCTTCTTCTATCTCAAACAGACACTATAGGTCACTAACAACATTGGAGAGAAAAAAGAGACATCTTGGGTCTGGAAGGCCGTTTAGTCCCGCAAAGCAACATGTTTTCTCTTCCTAACAAAGTTGTTAACCCCCTTGATCACCAACTGTGAAAGTGTAGCTAGGCTAAGAACTTCTGCTGGTTGCTTCCAATAACCCTGTGTGTTAACCTAATTTAGAGATGAGCAAGCAGGCTCAGCGAAGTTCAATAACAAGCCCAAGTTTGGATTAGGTAAAGAACCAGGATTAAAGCTATGTGACTCTTACCTATTCCATCCCCTAACCTTGTTTGCTTTTTGATCTTTTGCTTTCTCCTCCTGGCTTTTACTCACCAAGTTCCCACTTGATCACCCCCTATAAGAGTTCCCTTTCCTGGCTCGGCGCCTGTGGCTCAAGTGGCTAAGGCACCAGCCACATACACCTGAGCTGGTGGGTTCGAATCCAGCTCAGCCCTGCCAAACAACAATGATGGCTGCAACCAACGGGTGTTGTGGCAGGCGCCTGTAGTCCCAGCTACTTGGGAGGCGGAGGCAGGAGAATCACTTGAGCCCAGGAGTTGGAGGTTGCTGTGAGCTGTGATGCCAGAGCACTCTACCCAGGGTGACAGCTCGAGGCTCTGTCTCAAAAAAAAAAAAAAAAAAAAAGTGTTCCCTTTCCTGAAACTCAAAGAGGAATGGTCAGAATTTGCTCCATGACACTGGAGTTGGAATATGCTCACAGCTTCTGTGCTTTTATGGGTAACATTAGCCTTTGCTTTATTTTTTTTTTTCAATGGCTAGCCTTTGCTTTTTACTGACACTCTCTGTAAAAGCATAAGACTAGACTTATGCTAGGAAAGAGCCTAGACTTCTGCTTCAAAGACTTTTGCATTTCATCCTACCCTGCCATTTTGTAGCTGTGTGACCTTGAGTGAGTTACTTACCTGAGCTTCATCTTCCTCATCTGGAAAATGGGATAACAGATTCGCTAAATGGGTCGAAAGAAAGAATGTATGGGAAGGTGCTTAGCACTGTTTCTAAATTGATAAATCTGAGCTCCCTTTCCTCTCCTCTAGCTCACCCATAGAGGGGAACTAAGCCTGGGAAAAATCCTGCTGACCCTAAGTTTCTGATAGGGCTATAAGGGAGAACCTAGAGAAGTCCTGGTCTGCTGGGGTCCCCTCTTACATGCACCTGCCTGTGTTTCATCTCCCTCCCCCATAGCCATTCTTCTGGTGGGGCTATGTCGCGGGTGCGGCGATGGACCGGGCGGGCACAGAACAGGTGGGTGCAGGCTGGGTGTCCGGCGCTGGGACACAAGTGCTCTGTGTGTAGGGTGGGCGGAAGTCAGGATGTTTGATCTGAATTCTAAAGGGCGTTGTTCAGAGCCCCACAAAGGTCCCATTGTGCAGACACTGGGTATAAAGCAGCATATGACTCCCCAGCACCGGGTGGAGATGAATTGGGACGCAGGCGCGGACCTAGGGACCACTCCCTCTGCACAGACATGAGACCATAGGGGACCTGTCTGGGTGGCCTCAGGTATAGGCACTCCCCAAGGTAACAAGGCTCTGTTGGGTTTGTCCTAGTTCTGGTGTCGAGGAGCTAGCGGATGGAGAGCCAGAGGGGATGGCTGGTAGCAGGACAAGATGAGATTGGCAAAGAAAGGAGCTGGAGAGGAAAGAATGTTGAATGAAAATGAAGAAGGGGGATGGGACTTGGGGAGGTCAAGTCAAGTGAGTGAGGAGGAGAGGAGGCTGGCAAGGGAGGTGGGGTGATGAGGAAAGCTGACTATCCTTTTTTTCTTGCCCCTGGCTCTTAGAAGAGGTGTAGGGGGGCTGTCAAGCAGTGTTATGGTGCCCAGTTTCCTGCCCCAGCTTTCTGATAGCTTGCTTCATGGCTTATGTTTTGCAGGTGTGAATGAGGCAGGATGAACTGGACAGGTTTATACACCTTGCTCAGTGGCGTGAACCGGCATTCTACTGCCATTGGACGAGTATGGCTCTCAGTCATCTTCATCTTCAGAATCATGGTGTTGGTGGTGGCTGCAGAGAGTGTGTGGGGTGATGAGAAATCTTCCTTCATCTGTAATACCCTCCAGCCCGGCTGCAACAGCGTTTGCTATGACCACTTTTTCCCCATTTCCCATGTGCGTCTGTGGTCCCTGCAGCTCATTTTAGTTTCCACCCCAGCTCTCCTTGTGGCCATGCATGTGGCTCACCAGCAGCACATAGAGAAGAAAATGCTGCGGCTTGAGGGTCATGGGGACCCCCTACACTTGGAGGAGGTAAAGAGGCACAAGGTCCACATCTCAGGGACACTGTGGTGGACTTACGTCATCAGTGTGGTGTTCCGGCTGCTGTTTGAGGCTGTCTTCATGTACGTCTTTTATCTTCTCTACCCTGGCTATGCTATGGTGCGACTGGTCAAGTGTGAGGCCTACCCCTGCCCCAACACAGTGGACTGCTTCGTGTCCCGCCCCACCGAGAAAACCGTCTTCACTGTCTTTATGCTAGCTGCCTCTGGCATCTGCATCATCCTCAATGTGGCCGAGGTGGTGTACCTCATCATTCGGGCCTGTGCCCGCAGAGCCCAGCGCCGCTCCAACCCGCCCTCTCGCAAGGGCTCGGGCTTTGGCCACCGCTTATCACCTGAATACAAGCAGAATGAGATCAACAAGCTGCTGAGTGAGCAGGATGGCTCCCTTAAAGACATACTGCGCCGCAGTCCCGGCACTGGGGCCGGGCTGGCTGAGAAGAGCGACCGCTGCTCAGCCTGCTGATGCTGCATACCAGGCAACCTTGCATCTCACCCCTGCCCCTGCTCTGGCGAGCCCCTCCTTCTCCCCTGCCGGTGCACAGGCCTCTGCCTGCTAGGGATTACTCCATCAAAGCCCTCCTTCCCTCCCTACTTCCCTTCCTCCCAGGGCCTTCTGTCTGAGGAGCTGGAGGGGTAGGGAGCTAAAGGCCACTGCAGCCAGTGCTCAAGGTCATTGAGGGTGTGGGCAGCTCTTATTGCCTGTACCCCTTCCTCTTCCCTCTCCTTCTCCCTGGGGCCACGGGGGACAAGAGGTGGGATGCTCTGACAGCATCTCCAATTATGAAACTAATCTTAACCCCATGCTGTCAAACACCCTTTTTCTGGAGTTACATCAGTGGGATGTGGGCAACTGGAATGAGGGGGTGCTGTGGACATGTGGGTGGAGAAGGGAGGGTGGCAAGCTCGAAAAAAGGAGGAACAGTACTTGCCAGCCACAAGAAAAAGGAGGATGTGTCTGGGGTGAGGGACTTAGGGAGGGCGAAGCAGGCAGATAAGTTGGAGTGGGGGTTGGTCAGTCAGGGCTGCATCTGCCTTTAGTCCCCAAGGCCTCTCTCTGCCTGAAATGTTACACATTAAACAGGATTTTACAATAAATGAAGAGGTGGCTTGTGTATTTGTCAAGTTCTTTCCCTGTAATCTCTGACCTCCCCCTGGATGAGCTGGCCTTGGCTTTTTGCTGATCAAAAATGGAACAAGAGAAATAGTGAATTGAGTAGCTGAAGCTCCAAATGAGGAACCACTGCACTCCTAGCCTAGCAAAGCCAGACCCTGAGCCAGTTTCTCCTAGTTTTTTGTTGTTCTTATTTTTTTTTCATTTTCTAATAATAGCTTTATTAGATCTAATTCACATATCTCCTTCCTCTTATTTTATTTTATTTTATTTTTATTTTTTTGAGACATAGTCTTTGAGACTTTATCACTTTTGGTAGCGTGCCCTGGCATCATAGCTCAATGCAACCTCAAACTCTTGGGTTAAATTGATACTCTTGCCTCAGCCTCCCCAGTAGCTGGAACTACAGGTGCCTGCCACAGTACCTGGCTATTTTTAGAGACTGGGGTCTCACTCTTGCCCAGGCTGGTCTTAAACTTCTGAGGTCAAGTGATCTACCCGCCTCAGCCTCCCAGACTACTAGGATTACTGGCCTGAGAACCTCGCCCAGCCCCGCTTCCTCTGATTTTAAAGAGATTAAAATGACAACTCCCCCTGAAGACACAGCAAAGATAGAGAAATCCTAGAGAGTGGCACACATCCCCTGAGTACTTTGGTGAGAGCCCCTCCTCCACACTCCTGGGAGACCCGTCTCCTTCCTTACTGCCTTGAAACTCAGCATTCTTTGCAAATTGATGTTCCATAGCCCAGCCATGGGGTTGCACAATGACTCAAAGGGGTCATTCTTTTTTTTTCTTTTTGCATTTTTTTGACCAGGGCTGGGTTTGAACCCACTACCTCCGGCATATGGGCTGGCACCCTACTCCTTTGAGCCACAGTGCCACCCTCAAAGGGATCATTCTTTCCTCTGGACATACCGTCTAATTCCATCCTCCTTCCCAGTTTCCTTCTCTCAGGAGTCAATGCGCCCCACTCTAGAGATACCTCAACCACAAGTCAAACGTTTTACAGCAGCAGTTTCCAAGCCAGCATCACCCTCCTCTGTCAGCTGTGGTAGGAAAAGCCCCAGGTTGGGACTTGAAAATGCTGGGTTCAAGTCCTGGTTCTGTCACTTATTAGCAATTCTTTCCCTTCCCCAAGCCTCAATTTCCCTGGGAGCAAACAGGGGCTGGCCTAGCATATCTTTAAGATCCCTTCAACGGTCTATGCTTCTGGGATTTCTAAAAGACTTCCTCAGCCTCACAGAGGTTTCCTCATCTCAGAGTCACTGCCTTCCCAAATGGTCCCTCAGAGTCAAAGTTTCTCCCATGGCAAATTTCCCTCCTCAGTTTTCTTACTATCTAACAGGAAAAATTATTCGCCATTGCCTCTCAGGGTATACAGATACCATGTGGGAAGGACTATATATCAGAGTGGAGGAGAAAATCGGACATAATCTCATGAGAATTGGCCTCCCTTAAAACAGTTTTTCTCCTTCACAGAGAAGGCATGGAAGTTTCCCTCATTCAAGATTTCTCCTTTAGTGGGTGGCGCCTGTGACTCAAAGGAGTTGGGCACTGGCCCCATATGCCAGAGGTGGTGGGTTCAAACCGAGCCCTGGCCAAAAACTAAACAACAACAAAAAAAAGATTTCTCCTTTAGAAATTAAAGAGTAAGTACTCCTTTCCACCACAATTAGCAACCTTCCAGACAGAGCTTCCCCTCTCTTAAAAGAGAAACATTCCTTCCCTGCAAGAAATTTCCTTTCCTTTTAGAAACTGACATCATGCTGTGTCAGAGGAGAGGTTCACAACCCCCTCATGGTGAGAGAGATTACTTATTTGAAATCTATCCCCTTCACCCATAATGACACAACAAACACAGAGTATCCCCTCTCCATCCAAAAGGCCATCAAGAGAAAGATTTTCTTTTTACAATTCCAACCTGATCCATGAGGGAAACTCATGCCCCATCCCCAACTCCATGATCACCTAAGAAATCTAGTTTCTGGGTGGTGCCTGTGGCTCAAGGAGTAGGGTGCCAGCCCCATATACCAGAGGTGGTAGTTTCAAACCCTGCCCTGGCCCAAAACTATAAAAATAAATAAAAAGCAATTATTTTACAAAAAGAAAAAAACAAGAAATCTAGTTTCTCTTCAAAATATTATCCCAATCCTCCTTGGAAAGAGGCTCCAATTCCAGATCAAGGCTTTCCTCTCCGGGGGTAGTGGTGGGACAACTGGGTGTTATAGCCTAAGGGGCAGGGGACACATAAGTCTTCTGTCCAGTGAACCAAGTAGGAACAAGCCCAAGAAACCTTGAGGGGAGCAACTAGACACAATGTCTCGAGGGATGGGGAGAGAGTTAGGCTGGCTACAGGGTTGACTTTAAATCTGAGTCTCTGTCACGAGAGTATAAGGGAGAGACACTGAGGTAAGTGGGACTTAGTATTTGTTACATAGTAGACAATCAATCTTCTGAGTGACCAGAGTAGTGAAGAGGGCATCAGAATTAGGAGACCTAGTTTTCCATTGACTGGCTCTGTCCCCTTGGACACATGACATTTACCCTCTCTGGGTCTGTTTCCTCATGTCCAAGACAGGGTAATGATAACCTCTCTACCTCTTTTACAGAGCTTTTGTGAGAATCAAACAAGATGAGCTCAAAAGCTGATTATGAGCTATAAAGAAAGGTAAAATAGCATAAGCACTGATGCCACAGCCTTGAGGCTTGCTAGAACTTTTTTTTTTTTTTTTTGAGACAGAGTCTCACTGTGTCACCCTGGGTAGAGTGCCATGGCGTTATGGATCACAGCAATCTCAAACTCTTGGGCTTAAGCGATTCTCTTGTCTCAGCCTCCTGAGTAGCTGGGACTACAGGCACCCCCCACAATGCCCAGCAATTTTTTTGTTCTAGTTGTCATTGTTTGGCAGGCCCAGGCTGGATTTGAACCCTCCAGCTCTAGTGTATATGGCTGGCACCCTACCCACTGAGCTACAGGCGCCAAGCCAAGCATGCTAGAACTTTTGATGAACCAGAAATGAGAAAGGCTAGTTCAGCTAGGCTGAAGCTAATTTTTTTTCTTTTTAAAGTACTTTATTTATTTTTTAACTTTTTTTTTTTTTTAGACAGAGTCTCACTTTGAGGCCCTTGGTAGAGTGCTGTGGCATCATAGTTCACAGCAACCTCAAACTCCTGGGTTCAAGTGATCCTCTTGCCTTAGCCTCCCGAGTAGCTGGGATTATAGGCACCCACCACAGCAGCAGGCTGTTTTTAGAGATGGGGTCTTGCTCTTGCTCAGGCTGGTCTCCAACTCCTGAGCTCAAGCAATCTACCTACCTCCCCTCCCAGAATGCTGGAATTACAGATGTGAGCCACCATAATTGGCCTAGGCTGAAGCTAGTTGAAAGAACTTGGCAACAATAGGGTTGGCTTCCCCAGGGAGTGGACAGCAATCCAAATAGCAAAGTACAAGAGATGTTGCAAACTTGAGTATAATCCATTTTAAGGGTCAACATTCAAGGGGTCTGATCTGAAGGCAGAAAAGGTCTCGTTATAGGAGGCACGATGTCTCTCATGGTATATATACTGGTGCTTCTAGGAACATCTATGGTCTTTCAGGTGTCTGTGTGTAAAGATATCAGAAGCAGGAGGCAAAAGGACAGAGTCGGCTCCTGGATGAAAGGGCTGACTGAGCTAGGAGAGCAGTCAAGGCCCCAGGCAACTGAGTTGGGATTTCAAAACAAGCTGTTGTATCCATAGAGAATTGGCATGGCAACAACAAACTGGTTCAGATGCTCAATCAGGTAGCCTGGGTGCACACAGTGGGGGCTAGAGGAAAATGCTTGCTTCATTTACTGATTCTACAATACTTAAATGCCAGACCTGAGCTATGGTAGAGACGGGGTTATACAATCATATCAAGATGGGTACCCTTTGATTCCTTGACTACGCTGAACTGACAGGGTTAAGGGGGAAAATTAGGGAGGGGGAATAAATCAAGCAAAAGAACACATAGGGCAGCTCCTGTGGCTCAGTGGGTAGGGCGCTGGTCCCATATACTGAGGGTGACAGGTTCAAACCCAACCCCAGCCAAACTGCAACAAAAAAATAGCCGGGCAACTGGCAGCCACCTGTAGTCCCAGCTATTCAGGAGGCTGAGGCAAGAGAATCGCCTAAGCCCAGGAGTTGGAGGTTGCTGTGAGCTGCGATGCCACAGCACTCTACCAAGGGCAGTAAAGTGAGACTCTGTCTCTAAAAAAAATATTTATCTCTAATAAATAAATAAATAGAACATATAGATATGACAGGTGTGATACCTTCAAACTTGTGCATTTTTAGAAGCTTATAAAGCTGGGCACAGTGGCTCAGGCCTATAATCCCAGCACTCTGGGAGGCTGAGGTGGGAGGATCACTTGAGCTCAGGAATTTTAGACCAGCCTGAGCAAGAGTCATACCCCATATCTACTAATTACACTCCAGCCAAGGTGAAGGAGCAAGACTGTCTAAAAAAAAAAGGCATGCGTCAGTCAGATGGGATGGGGCTCACACTTGTAATCCCAGAGACTGGGGAGGTGGAGGTTGGAGGATCATTTGAAGCCAGGAATTTGACACTGAGGACAGTGTGGGGAACATAGCAAGAGTCTCTCTCAGAGCCAGGCTTGGTGGCTCATGCCTAGCACTCTGGGAGGACAAGACAGGGTGGAAGCTCAGGAGTTCAAGACTAGTCTGAGCAAGAAGACTAGTCTGAGCAAGACCCCATCGCTACTAAAAATAGACAAACTAGCCAGGCATTGTGGCAGGTGCCTATAGTCTGAGCTACTTGGGAGGCTGAGACAAGAGGATCACTTGAGCCCAAGAGTTTGAGGTTGCTGTTAGCTATGACTCCAAGGCACTCCATCTACACAGGGTGACATATTAAGACTATCTCAAAAAAAAAAAAAAGTCCCGGGTGGCTCCTGTGGCTCAAAGAGTAGGACGCTGGCCCCATATGCCGGAGGTGGTGGGTTCAAACCCAGCCCTGGCCAAAAACAAACAAAAAAAACAACAAAAAAGTCCCATGGGTGGTGCCTGTGGCTCAGTGGGTGGGGCGCTGGTCCCATATGCCAAGGGTGGCAGGTTCAAACCCAGACCCAGCCAAACTGCAACCAAAAAATGGCCAGACGTTGTGGTGGGCACCTGTGGTCCTGGATGCTCAGGAGGCTGAGGCAAGAGAATAGCCTGAGCCCAGGAGTTGGAGGTTGCTGTGAGCTGTGTGACTCCACAGCACTGTACCGAGGGCAATAAAGTGAGACTCTGTCTCTACCAAAAAAAAATGTCCCTCTTCACAAAACAATTTTTTTTTTTTTGCGGTTTTTGGCTGGGGCTGGGTTTGAACACACCACCTCCAGCATATGGGGCCGGCACCCTACTCCTTTGAGCCACAGGCACCACCCACACAATTTTTTTTGGAGATGGCATCTCACTCAGTCGCCCGAGGTAGAATGCTGTGGCTTCATCATAGCTCACAGAAAGCTCAAATTCTTGGGTTCAAGCGATCCTCCTGTCTTAGCCTCCCCAGTACCTGGGACTATAGGCATGTGCCACCATGCCCAACTAGTTTTTCTATTTTTTCAGTAGAGAAAGGGTCTCGCTCTTGCTCAGGCTGCTCAATCCACCTGCCTCAGCCTCCCAGAGTGTTAGGATTACAGGAGTGAGCCTCCACACCCAACCCTCTACAACACACTTAAAAAATTGCCAGGTGGCTCACACCTGTAATCCCAGCACTTGGGAGGCTGGGGTAGGTGGATTGCCTGAGCTCATGAGTTTGAGACTAACCTGAGCAAGAGCAAGACCCTGTCTCTAAAAAAATAGACAGGCACTGTGACAGGTGCCTGTAGTCCCAGCTACCTGGGAGGCTGAGGCAAGAGAATCACTTGAACCCAAGAGTTTAAGGTTGCTATGAGCTAAGATATGCCACAGCACTCTACCAAGGGTGACCAAGTGA
This sequence comes from Galagoides demidoff, assembly GCA_963574575.1. NCBI lineage: Eukaryota > Metazoa > Chordata > Mammalia > Primates > Galagidae > Galagoides > Galagoides demidoff. The sequence continues at coordinate 10,950 of CAUYQV010076627.1, forward strand.
GACTCTGTCTCAAAAAAAAATTAAAAATTAGCAGAGTGTAGTGTCATGTGCTTGTAGTCCTAGCTACTTGGGAGGCTGAGGCAGATGTGCCACTGCATCCAATCTAGGCAGCAAAGTGAGCCACCATCTCATGTTACTTATCCACTCTATGCCTCAGTTTCTTCACCTGTAGCTCAGAGATATTAATAGTACCTATGTTACAGGGCTGTACTGAAGATTAAACACATTAATTACATATAAAGCATTTAGAACAGGTCTTGGTTAATAGCAAGCTTTATATAAGTGTGTACTGTTATTTTGTCTCACCATCTTTGCCTTCCCTCCAGCTATTCACCAACTTTCTTGAACACTGAGCTAAACTCTTTTTCTTGCCTAATTAATATGCTCTCTTGATTAACTTGTCAATTGCCATTTGTGTGTGCTTAAGCAAGCTGGTCTGTATGTTTGCATGCATCTATGTTGGTACATATATAATGTGTGTGTATATATATATTATATATATATAAACAGGTTAGTTGTGAGGAAAGTATCTTAATTCTCTCTCTCTCTCTTTTTTTTTTGAGACAGAGTCTCACTTTGTTGCCCCCAGTAGAGTACCATGTGTGATAACTCACAGCAACTTCAAACTCTTGGGCTCAAGCGATTCTCTTGCCCAGCCTCCTGAGTAGCTGAAACTACAGGTGCCCACCACAACACCTGGCTATTTTTAGAGACAGAGTCTCACTCTGGCTCAGGCTGGTCTCAAACCCATGAGCTCAGGCAATCCACCCACCTCAGCCTCCCAGAGTGCTAGGATTACAGGGGTGAGCCACTGCATCCGCCTTTAATTCTTTTTTTTTTTTTTTGAGACAGAGTCTCACTCTGTGCCTGGGTTGAGTGCTATGGTATCATAGCTCACAGCAACCTCAAACTCTTGGGCTCAAGAGATCCTCTTGCCTCAGCCTCCCCAGTAGCTCAGACTACAGGCACCTGCCACCACGCCCAGGTAGTTTTTCTATTTTTAGTAGAGGCGGAGTCTCACTCTTGCTCAGGCTGATCTTGAGCTCCCCAAACCTTAGGAGTCTCAAGTACATACTTTGTATCCTAGCACTCTCCCCTAGCCTCTTTCTGTTTCTGCTCCAATCTCCCTTCAAAGGGCAAAGCTTTTCTTTCCTCAATTAGAGATAAATGTCTTAATATGCAGATACCTGAGATAATTAATGCCAAGTAGCCACAAACAAGATCTGGTAATTCCACTTCTGAAATCTTTGTTAAATCCCTTTCCTTACTGTTGCCACTGCCTCCCTTCAGGCCTTACTATAATCTAACTGACAATGTGGACAAGAGTTAAATATTATCTCCTTTAATCCTTATTTCATTGAGGTAAGCACCATATTGTTCCCATTTTACGGATGAGGAATCTGAGGCACATGAAGGTCAAGTAACTTGCTTAGGCCACATATCTAGGAAAGAAAAGGCTGAGCCAGGGAACTGGAATATATGTCAGCCAGATGCCAAAGGCAAAGCAAGCACTAACCATTTCTATACCATACTTCTTCCCTGTAACTGGCTTTCTGGCTTTCTTCATTATCCAATTCTCCTACATCTCCCTAAGATATACTAGAGTCATAGTAAAACAAGAAGTATATCCATGGCGATTCATTGTGAAAGTCCTTAGTGGTTTCCCACTGCTTCTAGGATAAAGTATGACAAGAACACTGTCCAGGATAAAGTGTGACTGTCCCAGCTTACCAGGACTGATAGATTTCTCAGGATACTGAACTTTGATTGCTAAAACTGTGAAAGTTCTGGCCAAACCAAGATGGTTGGTCACCCTAACTGGGTGTGGCATGGCGCGACATTCAATGCCTTTTACAAACTGATCTCTATTTCCCCAGCAAACCCTGCCACCACCCTCATCCTTTGCACTATGCTATGGTGTCACAGCTCACAGCAACCTCCAAATCCTAGGCTTAGGCGATTCTCTTGCCTCAGCCTCCTGAGTAGCTGGGACTACAGGCGCTCGCCACAATGCCCAGCTATTTTTTTTGTTGCAGTTTGGCTGGGGCCGGGTTTGAATCCACCACCCTTGGTATATGGCGCCGGTGTCCTACTCACTGAGCCACAGGCGCCGCCCCCCCTCTTTTCTTTTTAGAGACAGTCTCACTTTTATCACCCTTGGTAGAGTGCCATAGCGTCACAGCTCACAGCAACCTCCAACTCCTGGGCTTAGGCGATTCTCTTGCCTCAGCCTTCCGAGTAGCTAAGACTGCAGGCACCCACCACAATGCCCTGCTATTCTTGTTTCAGTTTGACCAGGGCCAGGTTCAAACCTGCCACCCTCAGTATACAGGGCCGGGGCCCCACCCACTGAGGCACAGGTGCTGCCCTCTTTTTATTTTTTTTTAAACAGAGTTTCATTATGTGGCCCAGTAGAGTGCTGTGACATCACAGCTCACAGCAACCTCAAACTCTTGGGCCCAAGCCAGTAGTTCTCAGCCTTCCTAATGCCATGATGTATTTTCATTGTTACAAAGGGGTCGCAACCCACAGGTTGAGAACCACTAGCTAAGCGATTCTCTTGTCTCAGCCTACCAAGTAGCTGGGACTACAGGCACCTGGGACAATGCCCAGCTATTTTTTTTTGTTGTAGTTTCCATTGTTGTTTAGCTGGCCTGGCCTGGTTCGAGCCCACCAGTCTCAGGGTATGTGGCCGACACTGTGACCACTGTGCTACGGGCGCCACAGGTGCCGAGGCTGTTCACACTGACTCTCACACCTCTGCTCTGCCTGACAAACTATTGCCCACTCTTCATGAAAATGAAGCTCCCATGTCATCTGTGATGTTTCCTGATTTCCCGACAGAGAATAGAAACAAGTATATTCTACCTTGGCTATTTTATTGATATATGAGTCTTTCCCAGGGTCAGGAGTAGAGTAGGAAATTGAGGCACCTAGCATGCGAAATGTAAGGAGTACTTGATCTTGGTGTTGTACAAATGCCAACTTTATATTTGTGTGACCTTGAGAGCAAGTGCCTTCTTTTTTTTTTCTTTGAGACAGAGTCTCACTTTGTCACCCTTGGTAGAGTGCTGTGGCATCACAGCTCACAGCAACCTTCAGCTCTTGGGCTTAGGCGATTCTCTCTTGCCTCAGCCTCCCAAGTAGCTGGGACTACCAGCCCCTGCCACAACGCCCAGCTATTTTTTTGTTGCAGTTTGGCCAGGGCCAGGTTCGAACTGCCACCCTTGGTAAATGGGGCCAGTGCCCTACTCACTAACCACAGGTGCTGCCCACACAAGTGCCTTCTTATGTTTTGCATGCCAGGTGCCTTGATTCCTTCACCTCAGTCCCATCCCTGGTCTTCCTTCTCAGACTAGGGACTTCTCAAGAGTAGACCCCAAGTTCCTATTTGTTTTTGTACCCATAGCGATTATCAAAAGGCTGGGAACAGAGTAGAGTTTCGATTTTTCATAATTGTGCCTCAGATAAACCTTATTGGCTACAATAATGCTACTGTGCAAAGCTTGGGAACAGAGCAGAAATGTAGTTGAACAAATGAAATCAGGCCTTTCCTAGTACCAATGGAGGAAACAAATGAGAAGAAAAAGATAGGCAGTGCCTGTAGCTCAGTGGGTAGGGTGCTGGCCATACACAGAGGCTGGCAGGTTCAAACCTGGCCCAGGCCAGCTAAACAACAATGACAACTGCAATAAAAAAACAGCCAGGCATCGTGGTGGGGGGGATGCCTGTATTCTCAGCTACTTAGGAGGCTGAGGCAAGAGAATCGCTTAAGTCCAAGAGTTTGAGGTGGCTGTGAGCTGTGATGCCAAAGCACTCTACCGAGGGCAACATGATGAGACTCTGTCTCAAAAAAAGAAGCAGCAGCTTTGGGTCCTGTTATGGATGGGAGAAGAAGGCTTCAGTTTAAGACTTCATCTTGGGCTAGGGGCAGTGGCTCTCACATTTGTAATCCAGCAATTTGGGAGACCTGAGGCAGGAGGATCACTTGAGGTCAGAAGTTCAAGATCGGCCTGTGCAACATAGTGAGACTCCATTTTTACATCTACAAAAAATTTTAAAATAGTGATTACTTGGGAGGCTGAGGTGGGAGAATTGCTTTGCTTGAGTCCAGGAGTTTGAGTTGTAGTTAAGTTAGCTATGATCTCACCAAGGTACTCCAGCCTAAATGACAAGAGAAAATTAAAGGACTTCATCTGATGGCTCTGCACCTATAGCTCAGGGGCTAGGGCACCAGCTACATACACCAGAGCTGGCGGGCTCAAATCCAGCCCACGCCTGCCAAATAATGATAACTACAACCAAAACAGCTAGGCGTTGTGGCAAATGCTGGTAGTCCCAGCTACTTGGGAGGCTGAGGCAAAAGAATCACTTAAGCCCGAGAGTTTGAAGTTGCTCTGAGCTATGGCGTCATAGCACTCTACAAAGGGCGATATGATGACTCTGTCTCAAAAAAAAAAAAAAAAGATGACTTCATCTGGACTGTAAAGACAGCATTTTATCACATGGTTATACCTTTGGCACTGGGCAAGTTTGGGCTCCTCCTACTTCTTTGGTCTCTTCCTCTCAGAAACTTTCTCTGGTTAACTGCAGACATTCTCCAACGTAGCATTTTTTTATCTTCTTCTCTCTTCACTCTATTTTTCTGAGTAACCTTGTTAATTCCCAGAGCTTTAGCTAGGAACTTTTTGCAAATGATTTTTATTTTTATTTTTTTATAAATTTTATTTATTTATTTATTTTGAGATAGAGCCTTACTTTGTCACACTTGGTAGAGTGCCATGACGTCATAGCTCACAGCAACCTCAAACTCTTGGGCTCAAGCGATTCTCTTGCCACAGCCTCCCGAGTAGCTGGCAATACAGGCCAGCCACAAAGCCCAGCTATTTTTAGAGGTGGGGTCTTGGTCTGGCTCAGGCTGGTCTTGAACCTGTGAGCAATCCACCTGCCTCGGCCTCCCAGAGTGCTAGGATTACAGGCATGAGCCACCATGCCTGGCTCAAAGGTATATATTCTTCTAACAGCAAGATCAAACAGACAGACACAAATATTCTTCTAACAGCAAGATCAAACAGACAGACACATGAACAAGTAATAGAAAATATGTGTGGTGGGTGGTGCCTGTGGCTCAAAGGAGTAGGGCACCATCCCCATATGCCGGAGGTGGTGGGTTTAAACCCAGCCCTGGCCAAAAACTGCAAAAAAAAAAAAAAGAAAGAAAGAAAGAAAGAAAGAAAATATGTGTGGATATATCAAAGTGGTATTATCTGGGTAGAATATAGAATAGAGTAGTGTCATATGTTGAAAATAGGGTTAAACAGAAAAATGTGTGGAGAGAAAGAAAAATCAGCAAACTATATAAAAGGCTCGGTGCTTGTGGCTCAAGCGGCTAAGGCACCAGCCACGTACACCTAAGGTGGCGGGTTCGAATCCCCAGCCCGGGCCCGCCAAACAACAATGATGGCTGCAACCAAAAAATGGCCAGGCGTTGTGGCGGACGCCTGTGGTCCCAGCTACTTGGGAGGCGGAGGCAGGAGACTTGCTTGAGCCCAGAAGTTGGAGGTTGCTATGAGCTGTGATGCCATGGCACTCTACCCAGGGGGATAGCTTGAGGCTCCATCTCAAAGAAAACTATACAAAAGATTTTAAATACTTATTAATAATTTCTGGAAGTTAAGACTATAATCAGAATAATTTAAAAATCATGATTTCCAATGTCCAAATTTAGCCACTATTAATAGTAGGGTATAATTTCTTCATCACTTTCATTTTGTATATGTATCTGTCTACATAAGATCAACACATAGATAAAATAGATATAAATTTAACATAAATGTATATGTCATATGTATATAATGTTTTACTAATAAAAAATTTGCTTATAGTCCCACAACCCAGAGATACTGAAATCAAATGGTGTATATGTTATTTTACAATACAGATCATAAAGTATAGAGTCTCAAGTTGTCACCCTGGGTAGAGTGCTGTAGTGTCATAGCTCACAGCAACCTCCAACTCTTGGGGTCAAGCGATCCTCTTGTCTCAGTTTTTCTGTGTTTTTTTGTTTTTTTTGAGATAGTCTCACTATGTTGCCTTCGGTACAGTGCCATGGCGTCACAACTCACAGCAACCTCAAACTCTTGGGTTAAAGTGGTTCTCTTGTCTCAGCCTCCTGAATAGCTGAGACTATAGACACCCACCACAACACCTGGCTATTTTTTAGTTGCAGTTGTTATTGTTGTTTAGCAGGCCCAGGACAGGCTCAAACCCTCCAGCTTCAGTGAATGTGGCCAGTGCCCTACTCACTGAGCTACAAGCACTGAGCCAGTTTTTCTACTTTTTTTTTGAGATGGAGCCTCAAGCTCTCCCCCTGGGTAGAGTGCCATGGCATCACAGCTCATAGCAACCTCCAACTCCTGGGCTCAAGCGAGTCTCCTGCCTCAGCCTCCCAAGTAGCTGGGACCACAGGTGCCTGCCACAACGCCCGGCCATTTTTTGGTTGCAGCCGTCATTGTTGTTTGGCAGGCCCGGGCTGGGGATTCGAAATTGCCACCTTAGGTGTACGTGGCTGGTGCCTTAGCCGATTGAGCCACAGGAGCCGAGCCTAAAAGCATTATCTCTTAAAAGCCACTGGAAAAGGCTCTGCACCTATTGCTTAGCAGCTAGGGCTCCGGCCACATACACCAGGGCTGGTAGGTTGGAACCTGACCCAGGCCTGACAAACAACAATGACAACTATAAAAAGAAAAAAAATAGCTGGGTGTTGTGGTGGGCGCCTATAGTCCCAGCTACTTGGGAGGCTGAAGCAAGAGAATAGCTTGAGCCCAAGAGTTTGCTGTGAGCTATGATGCTGCATGGCTCTCTACTCAGAGTGACAGCTTTTTGACTGTCTCAAAAAAAAAAAAAAATCCACTAGAAAAGGGTACAGAGGTGGCTGCAAAGTGGGGGGGTCTGACAGACCTGGCTCCAAGTCCCAGCTAGGCTACTTCCTGGTTGTGTTATCTCAGACAAACCTCAGCCTCAGTTTCCTTGTCTGAAATATGGGGATAATAATACCTGGTTGTTTTTGTTTGTTTTGTTTTGAGACAGAGTCTCACTTTGTCACCTTTGGTAGAGTGCTGTGGCATCATAGCTCACAGCAACCTCAAACTCTTGGGCTGAAGCAGTTCTCTTGCCTCAGCCTCCAAGTAGCTAGGATCACAGTGTCCAGCTATTTTTAGAGATGAGGTCTTGCTCTGGCTCAGGCTGGTCTCAAACCTCTGAGCTCAGGCAATCCACCCGCCTCAACTTCCCAAAGTATTAGGATTACAGGCGTGAGCCACCACACCCAGCCAATAATACCTGTTTTTGAGAGCTACTATAAGAAACATGTAGATGTTCAATAAATGTTGGTGATTATGACTATCATTAGTGTGATCCGTGCAGTTGAGGGATGAAGTCTGAGGAAGAGTTGGCATTAGGACAGGGGCACCATTGGCTGAGGGATTCCTGGAAGGCCATGCCCACCTCCACCCACTAACACCAATAACAGGTCGTCCACACACCTTGCTCACTGAATTCACTATCTTCTGTCTCCATCTGCTCCTCATCCTCATCACTGTCATAGTTATAGTTGGGGTCATGCTTCAGGTATTGGAGGCAAAGGCTTGTCACGTTGGGCACATGAGGGCCCATCTCCTTGGGGCACCTGTCGGGTAGAATGGAGAGACTCTGCTGGATCCAGCAAGGAGAGGGTGGAGACCAGGACCACAGGGTGGGTCCTGAGATTCTACTGCTTTGAGGTCAGCATCCTGCTCCCATCCCCACTAATTTCCCAAAGAAATTCCAGGCACCTACTTCCTCAAGAAGGCCTCCAAGGCCTGGAGGCAGGACTCCCGGAGCTCATCATCATCCAGGTTGCAGAAATCCTCCACCAGGGGCACCAGGCGGTCCAGGTGGGCCCCTGCAGGGCCAGGTGGGTCACTGAAGTCAGGCCAGCTCTCTCCCGGGGTTCCCCCAGCCCACAGCAATCAGCCTGTTCCTACACCTGCCACCCTGACCACAGCAAATTCAACTCAAGAGGCTTCACAGCCAAGCAGATGTGGGATCTAGCCCTGACTGTGTCACCTGTATACTACGGTCCCTTGGGCAGGTCATATCCCTCCCTTTACTTCAGTCTACTGATCTCCACACCCTTTCCCACAGTGTAAGAAGGAGTATGCTGACTGGAGGCCTCTAACATGCTTCCTGTAGACTCTACTCTGCACAGGTACCGGGGATCCCTGAGTTCCTGCCCAACTGATACTAAGCACTTGTCCAAGCCCAAGCAAGCCTCTCTCCCAGGTCCATGCTCTCAAGGGTGACCAAGTATTGGCTGCTGTTTGGGGGCAGGGGAGTGGGGCAGGGTATAGACACCAGCTGGGATGTCTATTTGCAGTGAGACAGCCTGGAGTTAGGTGGGGTGACCGTGGGCCAATACTATCCACACTGCCTTGTTCTAGCCTGGAACTCCAGGGTGTCTGAGGACAAATTCCAACCTGATTGCCCCTTTGCATTTCCAGAAAACTAATCTATGGTGACAGCAGAGCAGTGGCTGCCTGGGGCCAGGCAGGAGGGATGGACTACAGGAGGCTCAAGGAAATTTCTGGGGTTGATGGAAACTTTCTGTATCCTTGTTGTTGTAGTTATAGGCAACAGTCAAAACACACGGAATTGTACACTTGAAATGGCATGGTTTATTTTATGTACATTTGCGCTCTCTCTCTATATATATATATACACACATATATGTATGTATGTGTGTATATATATATATATATTTTTTTTTTTTTTTTGAGACAGAGTCTCACTTTGTAGCCCTGGCTAGAGTGCCTTGGTGTCAGACCTCACAGAACCTCAAACTCTTGGGCTCAAGCCATCCTCTTGCCTCAGCCTCCCAAGTAGCTGGGACTACAGGCACCTGCCACAATGCCAAGCTATTTTTAGAGATGGGGTCTCACTCTTGTTCAGGCTGGTCTCAAACTCCTGAACTCAAGCGATCCACTCGCCTTGGCCTCCCAGAGTGCTAGGATTATAGGCGTGAGCTACCTTGCCGGGCCCCCAGTAGTTTTTTTAAAAATTCAAACCTGGCTAACAGGTTATCAAGTTGTAACTGTCAATATCATATTTTACTTAATAGTTTAGTGGTATGGTTTATAATCATAATTACCCAGAGCTTCCAGATCTCAGAAGTAACTATCCAAGCCCCTTCCATTAAGGAAGGGTCAGACCATACATTTGGCGCAGGTTCCCGCCGCCTCGCATCCTCGGGAAGGCAGCCGCACTCCCTTACCTAGGAGGCGCTCCGCCCCTAGGCCCCGCCCACCTGGAAGCCTAGCCCCTTTCCCTTGCCGAGGCCCGCCCCCTCCCTTACCGTGGGCCCGCCCCCTTACCAAGGCGGTGGCCCGCCTGGCGGCCGACACTGCCCAAGCACTGGATCAGGGTGCGGATGGCGGCGGGAGTGGCAGGCGCCCGCGGGCCAGGCAGCCGGTCCAGCAGGTAGTCAGCGAGCTCTATGAAGAGGTCGGTGCTGCAGGCGGCCGCCAGGTGGCCGAGCGCCCCGACCGCTCGCTTGCGCACGGCCAGGCGCGGGCTGCTCAGCTGGGGCAGCAGGCAGTGCAGGAGGCTGGCGTGGAAGGCGCCCAGTGGGACGCCCAGCCTGCAGGAGCCGGGTAGGTGTGAGGCGGGCCCACCTGGCGGGCAGTCCCAGCCAGGCACCCCCCTCCCCAGCCTCTCCCGGCCCTCGCTCCAATAACTGTGACAACCCAATGGCTTTGAAAAATATGCCCAGCAACTGTGAGAAGGAATTATTTAAGTCATTTATTATTGTTACATGAGAGAAAGTGGAAAGAGAGAAGACTTCTCAAGGGCCTCTGAGCCAAGAAATACAAAGCCGGGACTTGAACTCAGGTGTCCAGGGTCCCCGCCTGCGGCAAAGACCCAGTGGTGATGGGTGGTGAGTACAGGGGCCCTAGTGAGGCTGTCCCTGTTTCCTGGGAGTCCAGGGCCTACCTCAATACCACCACACCCCTGCCCCCACTTTCATCTTTCTCACAGAGACCAGAGTGGTCTAAAATCTACTTCTTTTTCTTTCTTTCTTTCTTTCTTTTTGAGACAGAGTCTCACTATGTTGCCCTGGATAGAGTGTCATGGTGTCACAGTTCACAGCAACCTCAAACTCTTGGGCTTAAGCAATTCTCTTGCCTAAGCCTTGCAAGTACCTGGGACTACAGGCACCGGCCACGATGCCCAACTATTTTTTTAATATTTCTTTTTTCTTTTCTTTTTTTTTTGTTTTGGCCGGGGCTGAGTTTGAACCTGCCACCTCCAACATATGGGGCCAGTGCCCTTCTCCTTTGAGCCACAGGCGCCACCCCTGCCCAGCTGTTTTTTGTTGCAGTTGTCATTGTTGTTTAGCTGGCCCGGGCTGTGTTTGAACCCGCCACTCTATGTATGTGGCTGGCGCCATAACCACTGTACTATGGGCACCAAGTCCTAATATCTACTTCTGAAGTGGTAACTCCTCTGTTTAACTCCTTCTATGATTCCCTAGTGCCTTTTGGATAAACTGAGCTCTGGGCTCCTGATCAGACACAACACCAGAGAATGGTTTCTGCACACATGGAACACAGCCTCTGCCTGCCTCAGCAGCTTCTATCCCCACCCTCAAACAGGCCTGAAGCCTTTTCTCCTCCTATTCCACATGAGCTCACAGATCTTATCCTCCCATATCTCTATGCCTAGGCCATGCCCCTCTCCTGGTGAAGGTTTCATTTATGTATTTCCTTGTTCACCTGGTAGGGAACGGGGCTGTGCTGGAAGCCAGACCCAGGACCTGCCCTCATGGAATGAAAGGTTGAGTGGGTGCCTTCTTCAAATCCAACATGAGGCTAAATGAATTCATCACCTCCCCACATCCCTGCTCCTGGTCCCAGAGTGCACCCCACCCATTGTAGCCCCTCTGTCTGACCCCTCAGCTACTAAGGACAGAACCCAGGGGTCATCCTCAAGTCTCTGCCTGTCTCATCCAGTCCATGTCCTGGGGTAGTCTACCTCCTCAATATAACCTGAATTCACCTGCTCACAGAAGGTGCTTAACCAGTTCCCTGCATGTTCAGTCCCCTCCCAACTACTCTCCACAGTGCAGAGGGAAAGATCACTGTGCAACGTACAATGACTCCTGCCCCGCCCTCCACACTCAGCTCTCCACCTGACAGCCCAGTTCTGCCCAGTTCTGTGACTGCCAGGCACAAGCAGTCTTCTCCTGCCTCTCCCCTCTAGGCTGGGATAGTCTTCTCTGCAGCATCCCGGTTAAGCTCACCCATACCCAGCTAAGTTCTGCCCCCCTTGAAGGCTCAGCTCTAGCAGAAGCCTCTCTAGGAAGGTTCTCTATCCCCAGCTGGTTGGGGGGCTCCTGTGAACTTCTATCAGCTCTGCTCTTAGGGAGTACATTCATAATTTTATTTTATTCTAGAGACAGAGTCTTGCTCTGTTACCCAGGATAGAGTGCAACTGGGAACAATTGCCACCATCCCAAGATAATATTTTTTAGAGATGGGGGTCTCATTTATTGCCCAGGCTGGTCTTGAACTCCTAGCCTGAAGTGATCCTTCTGCCTCAGCCTTCTGGAGTGCTGAGATTACAGGTGTGAGCTGCTGGGCCAGGCCAAGTTTTATGTTGTCTGTGAACTCTTCCCTGGGAGCAAATGAGACGGATCCAACTCCATAACTCCTAGAAATAGTCCAGCACCTGACATTTTTCTGGCTGCAGAGTAGGTACTAAAGTTGTGGGAGGTTTTATGGACAGCATGACCTAGGGTAGACCATGCCACCTCTCAGGGGCTGTGAAATGGTGATAGTCAAGTTTTTCTTTGCAGGGCTACTACAGTGTTTAAGGAACCCCAATAACAGGCCCAGCGTGTAGCAGGTTCTGGATCTGTGGGTTTGAGTCCCTCCCTGTCCCCCTTTATCCCTTCCTCCTCATTGCCCATGGGGACCTCCTGCACCTGCTCAGCATGTCAGAGAGGATGTCCAGGGCTTCTAGCTGCACAGCCACATCTTCCTGCTGGGCGATGGCACTGGTGAGCTGGCCTGTGATCTTCCGGCACACGTTGGTGGCCAGCCCAGAGCCTGCACAGGGCACAAGGCAGGCACAATGAGGCCCTGGCCTGGGGAAAGAGGCAGCCTCCACCCTTGGCTGAGCTCTCATTCCTGGAGGCCTGCTGATTCAGGGAGGTCAGGGCTCCCATGGTCCAAGGTTTGACTTGAGTCTAACCAAATTAAAGGAGTTAGCGAGTGGCATTGAGGACCCAACGGCCGAGATCTGGGCTGGCTGCCCACCCACTCCCAACCCCTTCTTCCTGGTGCACTTCCACTGGGGAGGTGGGAAAAATTAAACATTTCCTTTCCTGCTTCCCTTACTGCTAAGAGTGGCCATGTGATCCACTTCTGTAAATAGAGGTCTTCTGGGGACTTCTGGAAAAATGTTTTTCTTATAAAGGGGAGGAGATACGGACAAGGGACAACCCTGTCAATACTGAGCCACTAAAAGAATGACCCAGCCAGGTGCAGGGGCTCACACCTGTAATCCCAGCACTGTGGGAGGCTGAGGCAGCAGAATGGCTTGAGCTCAGCAGTGAGACTTGTCTGAGCAACAGTGAGACCCCAACACGTTAAAAAAATGAAAAACCCTGGCTTCGCGCCTGTAGCACAGTGGTTATGGCGCCGGTCACATGCACCAAGGGTGGTGGGTTTGAACCCAGCCCAGCCTGCTAAAACAACAATGACAACTGCAACAAAAAAATAGCTTGGTGCTGTGGTGGGCACCTGTAGTCCCAGCTACTTGGGAGGCTGAGGCAAGAGAATCACTTAAGCCCAAGAGTTTGAGGTTGCTTGAGCTGTGACACCATGGCACTCTACTGAGGGCCACAAAGTGAGACTCTGTGGCCCACACCTGTAATCCCTGCAGAGGCTGAGACAGCAGGATGCCCACAGCCTGAGTCTGAGGTTGCAGTGAGCTATGATGCCACTGCACTCTGCTCAGAGCATAGGGTCGGACTCTGTCTCAACAACAACAAAAAGGAACTGCCACAAAAATGGAGTAGTTGATTCCCCTAGAATTATCATGTATTTCTTTAAACTGCCATAGCTTACATTACTTGAGCTAAAAAAAACATTCCTGACAACAGAGCCCATATGGATTCTCTGCCACCTACTAGCTGGGTGACCTTAGGTATAAGTCCCCTCATCCCTCTGAACCTCAGTTTTTTAACTATAAACTAGGACAAATAATAACAGCACCTAGTCCTGGTGCTAGGTGCTGGGTACCTGTGGCTGCAGGGGGGAGCTCCAAGAGGACAGTCTTGAGGCCAATGCCCGCGATGTCTCGGAGCTGCTCCTTGTCTGAGCGCATGTTGGCACAGAGGGCATCCACGATGGTCTCCACCTGGTACTCCTTCACTTTGCCCACTAGGGGACCCAGGCTGAGCAGGGAGGGAAGGTGGAAGTTCAGTCCAAAAGCCTGAGGCTCAGCCTGAATAGGGTGCCCCGTTAGGTCCCCTCATGCTCCTAGGGCCACATGTGCTGAGGAAAAGGCTTCACTCTACAAGGGTTCCTCTGTTTTGCCAGCAAGAGAGATATCCTCTGGCTGTGCACCTACTAGCTTCCTGGCACCTCTCAAACCTACCTGGCTTTCTATGTTTTGCATCTCAATAGATGGCCAAACAATGGTTCTCAAACTTAAGCCTGCATTACAATCCCTGGGAGGACTTGTTAAAACACAGATTGCCAGGCCCCACCCCCAGAATTCAAGTTCCCGGTTGGTGCTGATTCATGGACCACACTTTGAGAACCTCTACCTTATCTTGCTTCTCAAACTCTGGTTGTGGGAACTTGTTTGGGGCACAATCTCAGGTCCTTCCCAGGATCCTGCAGTTCCACCAGGTCCCCAGATGGTTCAAATGCACATGAAGTTTAAAAACGGTGCTAGTGGCTCGGTGCCTGTGGCTCAATCGGCTAAGGCACCAGCCACGTACACCTAAGGTGGCGGGTTCGAATCCCCAGCCCGGGCCCGCCAAACAAGATGTGGTCCCAGCTACTTGGGAGGCGGAGGCAGGATACTCGCTTGAGCCCAGGAGTTGGAGGTTGTTATGAGCTGTGATGCCATGGCACTCTACCCAGGGGGATAGCTTGAAGCTCCGTCTCAAAAAAAAACAAACAAAAAAAAACGGTGCTAGACATGGGTGGCGCCTGTGGCTCAAAGGAGTAGGGTGCCAGCTCCATATGCTGGAGGTGGTGGGTTCAAACCCAGCCCCAACCAAAAAAACTACAAAAAGCAAATGGCACTAGACCACCAGTTCTCTTTTTTTTTTTTTTTTTTTTTTTTTTGAGACAGAGTCTTACTCTGTCACCCTTGGTAGAGTACCATGGCATCTTAGCTCATAGCAACCTCAAACTCCTGGCTTAGGTGATTCTCTTCTCTCAGCCTCCTACGTAGCTGGGACTATAGGTGCCTGCCACAACACTCAGCTGTTTTTGAGAGATGAGGTCTTGCTCTGGCTCAGGCTGGTCTTGAACCTGTGAGCTCAAGCAATTCACCTGCCTCAGCCTCCCAAGTGCTAGGATTACAGGCACAAGCCACTGTGCCTAGCCCCTGACCCCTGGTTCTTAATGGTGGCTGCACACTGCCATGACCTGAGGCCTTTGAAAAATGTTTACCTGGGGCTTGGCGCTTGTGGCTCAATTGGCTAAGGCACCAGCCACGTTCACCTAAGGTGGCGGGTTCAAATCCCCAGCC